>CM060986.1:203973691-204151191 GCA_030765065.1 Deroplatys truncata | reverse complement strand
ATATCGCTGCAGAATTGGTCTTTGTTTTAAAATCCAGTCGATTTTCGGTTGTTTCACCGCGATATCATAGAAAGAGTATGTAATTTTAAGGCCGGCATATGGCGTCTAATGTGTACACCCAATAATAAACGATAGAGGGTAGAGAAAGTCATGTGAATGTACACTTAAGATTTTTCGTTTTTAGATTTAGGAAGCCTCAAAACATGTATTTCCGGTGAAATATAATAAAACTGCCGTAATTGTTAGGTAATCCCTTACGATGACAGACTACATCGCTGGGATGTGCGCCACAGAGAAGTAAAATGAATGCGGCCATTGAGTTGCAACGGTATGGATTTTCTGCCTGATCATTAACGTAATCAAGTCTGGAACTGGTCGGTTAATGATGAGGTAAGCTCGCTAGGGAGCTAATGAAAGCCCAGTGCGTAATGGCGGGTGCTCTGCAAACTTTTTCATCATTATTGTAGTCCTCTGTTGCAGCCTGGAGTGTGCAGAAGAGAAGGAAGGAAGCAAGCGTGTTGCCTGAAGCGCTGCCAGTGAGCACAATTATTAACTAAATTAAAACGCCACGGCTGCAATTCATTTTATACTGACATTAAGCAACAATGTACTCAAGCGTTGGGAATCGAACGCTTTATCACGTAGCAAAACAGCCACGTTCATGGAAATACCTACAACTCTGCATTCACATGACTTTCTCTACCCCCTATCGCTGATACAAAGCATTCTTACGAAAATCTTAATCGAGATAAACCTTTCCGGAAATAGTTAAATTACAAATTTCGTTATGGATACAAAGAGAACAGTGATACTCAAATGTTTAACAACTGAACGCTATATGCTGGTCTTAAAATCCCATACTGTTTCCATGACATCGCGAGAAACAAATGAAAATCGGCATGACGTAATGGTTCATTTTTTATTACTCTATTTCTTTTATGTCGCTTTAATTGTCATATCACGACGGATCTATTAGTGGATAACTCTTAGATTGATGTGTGGCGGACAAGTTAGTCTTCTAGGTCTCATCCCCGTAACCATGCCATCTTGCTTCGTCACGCGTCCACAGAAACCCTAGTGCATAGCAACTGGATCTGCTGCTTCGTGCCGTGCAGATGGCATTAGTGTGCCGTCCAGTCTACCTACTTTCATTCTCTGTGGATAGATGGCACAGCATTCGCTATTACCACCTATTTTCCATTTGTACTATTGTTTTAGACTTAAGGTGCGACTTTGGGCCGTGGTATTGAACATTCAATCCAGTATTTACCTTAGCAGCAGAGGGAGACCACGATAAGACCACAGACAGATTGGTCGTCCCACGGGATTTGAACCCAGGACCTCGAATTACTGTCTGAGCCATCCTGCTCGGTATTGAAGAATTCGAACCATTAGAAACTGATATCTCAAAAATAGCTGAGGGTACAAAATGTTATTTGAAATAAATTTTATGCTTTAAAGAGATCTATACTTTTTTTTGTGTGGTGCATTTTCGTCTATCGCTTAACATTTACCAGTTATACAAGATTACACAACATTCCTTCCGAATCAAGAGAATTTCAAAGCCTATGCACATTCTTTGTCATGTAAATATGTTTAATATGTGGTAGTAAATCGTTAAGAGCCATTTTGCAGTAAATAAAAAATTTCCAAAAATGTTCCATGTGAAGGGTAGTTTCGGGTGGGTGGATTTTCTTTAAAATTTTTGTGTCGCTTCTTTGGAAGCTATTGAGCTTAAATACCACGTTTGGTATTTATCGACTTTTCTTTTACTTTCTCTAGTACGTACAGTAAATAGGGGAAGCATCGCATTCCACCCAAAAATTCGATACCGAAATTTCACCAGAAATACTTGTTTTGAGTCCAAATAAAGCATTTTTGGACTCAAAAAATTTGATTTTATCAAAAATGGCTCTAATGATTTTGATTAAAATATCATATGTTTAAGATATTGCTCATGGCAAATTAATTCATTGTTAATGACCGTCGCGTAACTGCTAAACCACGCTCTGCTACCAATTGCTACTTTGGGTTTTACAATACACATAAGGTCCTAAGTAATGTGAATCCTGTGTAATTACGAAGGAACTAGGATTTAAAATGTATTACAGCAAATATGTTAACACTTTATTATAGAAACGCTTTGTATTCGTTAGCAATAGCTTGCTTAACATTTACAATTCCAAGTAATACGATTGATAATACAATAACCGTATAATGCTCTGTCACCTTGTTGCGACATTTAATTCCCTTTACAAAGTCGTGAGTGTATGCTTCTTGAACTAGAAAAGTAATACAAATACAATTTACAAAAGAATGAATATATAAACGGTTCTCCCGTGGAATACTAATTTTGAAACATCAAGAGTAGAAGCTAAATTTTGAAGCTCACCAAAGATATATGAATAATTTAGGAAAGGTCGAGACATTATGCCCAAATCTCGCCGTCACGAGCAGAGCACACAGCTCTGACAGGCTATCCGCTCGATCCTTGTTCGTAGACTTTACATGTGACATTTTTCGAAAACTTTGCTTTTCTCAAAAATGGTTCAAATGATTTTTATTAAAATATCACATATTTAAGATATTTTTACGAGAAATAAAATGTATATCTTGAACTTTCTGGGAATGTCCCCAAAAGTCTTCTTCTTTCTGAATGACTTTAGAATAACTGATAAATAGTAAGCGACAAATATTTTCTACACAAAAATGTAGAGCTCGTTAAAACACACAATTATGTCACATAAATTTCTTTTGTCGAGTGAACCATTTCCGAGATATTCCTTGATATTTGCTTGAATTTTCCATACCTATACTTTTTCTCAAATGGGAATTCGTTATTCGTTTTTACTTTATCTACTACGTATAGTAAGTAGGGGAAGTATTGTATTCCATCCAAAAATTCCATACCGATATTTCACCGGAAAAACATGTTTTGAGACCCCCTGAATCCAAAAAAAAAGCATTTTTGGTAACATGTCCGTGTGTGTGTCTGTGTGACTGTGAACAGCATAACTCAGAAAAGAACAGTCGGATAAACGCCAAACTTATTTAGGTTCAGTATATTCCAGAGATGGGACACGAAGGTTTTCAACAAAATCCCCCATCCCAGACTACCCTTTACATGGAACATGTTTCGAAAATTTTAATTTTCTGAAAAATGGCTCTAACGATTTTGATTAAAATATCATATGTTTAAGATATTGTCATGAGAAATTAAATGTATGTCTCGAATTTTCTGGGAATGTCTCCAAAAGTATTCTTCATTGTGAACGACTTTTGCATAACTGGTAAACCATAAGAGATAGACAAAATTTTACTGCACAAAAAAATGTAGGTCGCGTTAAAATACACAATTTATGTCATATACATTTTTGTTGTTGAGTGAACCATTTTCGAGACATTGCTTGTTATTCCCTTAAATTTTCCAATACTTTTTCTCAAATGAAAATTCGTTATTCATTTTACTTTCTCTACTACGTATAGTAAGTAGGGGAAGTATTGTATTCCACCCAAAAATTCGATATCGAGATTTCACCGGAAATATATGTTTTGAGACCTCCTGAATCCAAAAAAAAGCATTTTTGGAAACATGTCCGTGTGTGTGTGTCTGTCTGTGAACAGCATAACTCAGAAACGAACAGTCGGATAAACACCAAACTTGGTATTTAGGTTCAGTATCTTCCAGAGATACGACACGAAGGTTTTCAAGAAAATCCCCCCTTCCAGACTACCCTTTACATGGAACGTTTTTCGAAAATTTTAATTATCTGAAAAATGGCTCTAACGATTTTGATTAAAATATCATATGTTTAAGATATTGTCATGAGAAATTAAATGTATTTCTCGAATTTTCTGGGAATGTCTCCAAAAGTATTCTTCATTGTGAACGACTTTTGCATAACTGGTAAACCATAAGAGATAGACAAAATTTTACTACACAAAAATGTAGGTCGCGTTAAAATACACAATTTATGTCATATACATTTTTGTTGTTGAGTGAACCATTTTCGAGACATTGCTTGTTATTCCCTTACATTTTCCAATACTTTTTCTCAAATGAAAATTCGTTATTCATTTTTTTGTCTTTGATATGCAAAGAGTTATAATCTGTGGCAAAGGGAATGGTGCTGCACCTAGCAACCAGCTATTAAGATATATGTCGATGCTTAAAGGCTACTGTATTTCTATATTGCCCTTGCAAATACAAAACAAGGGGAACATAGTACGCCTTAAGCGATAGTCAAATATTTTTAGAACTGGTCGCTATGTGTAAGATGTAATTCTCTTTGCATGTCAAAAGATCGTTTCTGCAAATGTTTATCTCTATTAATATAATGTAGATGGAGAATAAGAGTTTGTAGAAAAGGTTTGTACAAGAGTAGAGAAAGTCACTTTATCCTAAAGCTTGCGTGGTGAATATTTGCCACTGATATAAAGTTTCAAAAGTTTAATCCCCCGTATCTATTTCAACATATATGAAGGAAGTTTAACAAGTGACTGATATACGCTCGTTATTTTCTAATCGTGATTCAGTTCGCCAAGAGACTAAGGAAAGCAGCTCTATTTCATCTTGCTGTGGAGGGCTGCACTTGAACCGTTCCTTCTCCGCCAGAATGAAAAACTTAGATGAAAGTTGGAATGTTTACTTTCGAAGGTGAGAGCAAACATATCAACGCCGTCTTCCCCTGCTTTTGGTTTCGGCAATTTCCGCCATCTGCACCGGAAAGTGTGAACACAGACATTCGACGGGAAATCTGAAATAAGACTCTCGGATGTTTACTTTTCTTCCGATATAAGCCAGCGTTCCTGAGACCCATGGACCATCACATCAAACAGCATTGATACTCGATTAAAATATTCATTGATCCAACGAGAAAAGTGCCGTTTCTGCTACCTATGTCCGCACACTTTATAGCATTTACAGTTGCATATTTTAATTTTTAAGATTTATTTAACGCCCATTTGCCCCCCCAAAAATCACATCTTAGTTTTATATGATCCTATAAACTGGAATTTTCTCTTTAATTTTATATATATTTTATAATTGTAAGCACAATACTTACGTTTTAACACCCACACGACTTTCTCTTATTCTTACGAAAACTTACTTTTCTATCTACTTCAATTTAGTCGAGATAAACCTTTACAGAAACAGTTACGTTACACATTTCATTATAGATACAAAGAGAACAGCGATAGTCAAATGTTTAACAACTGAACGCTATATGTTGGCCTTAAAATACCATACTGTTTCCATGACTTCGCGAGAAACAACTGAAGGTTGAAAGGACTTTAAACAATGACAAGTATTGAACAATCCGAACCAGCTGGCCCCGTAGCTCAGTAGGTAGAGCTGTACGAGGGGTCCCGGGTTCGATTCCCGGCTGGGGGTTGGAATTTTTCTCTAGCAAAGGTTGACCCCTATCCTCTCCTGAGTCTGGAAGTATGAATGAGAGTGTGAATGCGTGTATGATCTAATGATTAAAACCAAAGTGCAAGAAACCCAACGACAAGAGTTACACGAGTTAACACCACTGCCAATAGGCAATAAGTTCCACAGGAAAGGTCGCCTATAAGACCAATGTAGTTAAAGACGGGATATAAATGAAACTTAAAAAAAAAAGATTATTTGAAACAAATTCTGTGCGTTAAAGAGATCTATATCTTTGTGTAGTACGTTTTCGGCTATCCCTTAATGTTTACCACTTATACAAGATTAAACAGAGGGCCAAGAGTCAGTACCCATTACTACTTCTTTTAATCTCCCATGAATTTCAAATTACCCACCTATGACGTTCATAAGAGAATTAGTTACTCAGATATACACTGGAGGACATTGTTAAATCATCAAGGCTCTGTCAGATGTTTATTTAGAGATTTGTTTTGCTTAGACACGTTCTGTGTCATTGTTGTTGATATATTGTCGTAAGAAGAAATAATGTTATGTATTCAAGGATGGTACAAAGGTAGTTATGCGTTATTCATTGATGAATGAAATGGAAACTTCAACACTGTTCCACCAACACAGTGGAAGGCGGTCTACAATTTACAGAAACGTTTTGAAGCAAATGGATCAGTGAAGGGCTGCCGTAGGCCATCATCAAGTGAGGAGACAAACGTGAAAGTGTCACAAGTTATTGTACAGAGTCTGCAGGCTTGATGTCGGACAGAACGTTTACCATACGTCTGTCCGGAGAATTTTACATCAAGCTAAATTTAAGCAAAATACCGCGTCTACTACTTGACGATCCTGATCGTAGGCTTCAATTTTGTAGATCAATTCTGAATGAGCTTCAGCACGGTAACAGTGATTTCTGTCATTTGGAGTGACGATATCTGGTCACGTCAACAGACATATCTGCACCTATTGGTGTACAGAAAATCATCGCATCACTTTTGGAAAACAGTTTAACCAACCCGGTGTCACTGTGTGGGATGCTATATCATGTCATTGAGTCCTGGGGCCTTGGTATTTTGTACCTAGAAATATTGACTACTTATGTCGTTCCAGGGTTACAAATAAACTACAACAATTTCATCTCTATTTACTTTCAGCATGATGGTGCTCCATCACATTATATTGTAGCTGTGCAAAATTAAATAGAGTTTTATTTATGGACGCTCTTTAACCACTATGGTCCTTAGCACCCCATTGGCGTGAAAGACCGGAAATTTTCTCAGAGGCCTCTTTATCAGGCTTGAGGTTCTTTTACGTGCCGTAAATCTACGACACGGGACCACCGGCTTTACTTCCCTTCCGAAGGAAGCCATACTAAGGATTTTTACTCCCGAAAAAACCCATCGCCCTCCGCCTTGGGAACTAGAGGCTATCACGGTACCACTAGTCCACGGAGGACGACTAGCTGTGCGAAACTACCTTCTTGAGGTGTTTGGTGGAAGAGTTAATGGAAGACGAGCTACAGTAGAAATGCCTCCCAGTTCACCAGACCTCACTCCAATGGATTTTTCATTTTGAGGATTGATTAAAAATATGGTCTATACTTCAAAATCAACCAAGGACTTAAAAAGGCATTGAAATGATTTTCAGATTATTGATTTAAATCCACTACTGTGTGAGGAAATATGCCTAAGTATCCCAGATCGTCTTCAGAGATGTGGCAATGCAGAGGGAAGACAATTTGAAAATGTGTAAGTATTAAATCCATCATAGCATAGAAGTAGTGACTTTTGATCCAAGCTGTATAAATATTCCTTCCGAAGGAAGACGACTTCACAGGTTATTCCCAGAAAATGCAAGATATAATTTGATTTTTCACTAAATGTCTTCCGACTTCTTCTAAAAATGCTTCTTTCACCACTGCACTACGTAGCAGAGAAAATATGTGTTACACAGAAACACAGAGCCACTCCCTACATTTCACTGTCAGAAGATAGCTTTGTAATATTTTAAGACAGCACACTTCACCGCTGAGTAATGCGTAAACACTGCAGCAATCTTCAGGAACAATGCTGAGTACGCCACTGTAATAACTCTCCGCAGAAGAGGAAAATCAGCAAAGTAGAAAAGAAAATGGAACTTGCCGAGAGATCGTATGCAAGGAATTGAAAATTAGATTCCTTGCCAAGGCATCCTTCAACCCAATTTCATCAATAACTCTCGACGTTTATGAACACAAGTCTTTGGCAGAGCTTTCATCCATGTAGAGTCAATTCTTTGTGGTCCTCGAGAGACTGTAGCATCCCTCAGTGCACAAAGAAATTGCGTTTTCTTAAATGCAGTTCCAATAATGACAGCAGCGGTATTCATTCCGGTGTAACAGAGCGAAATGGATCCGGGGTAACTTGGGAGGCTCGCAATCAGCAGGTCGGGATTTCGATTCCTGGTCTGACCGACCACTTTGACCTTCGGTTTTTCCTGGATGGTACGCGAATGCTGATGTGGATTATACAGAATGTGTCATAATTAATAGCGAAAACTGAAATGGTTGAAAGTATACAACAATAGAAGCAAAAATCGTGTGCGAGATATATTTTGTGAATGAGTGATTATGAGCCGCCACTGACATGAATTGCTTGAGGATGTTTCTCTTGAGCAACGTCAGAGTATGTGGTACATGCATGATGGAGCATTGCCACATTTTGCTACTACTGTAAGAAGACATGTGTTTGGAATTATTAACTCATCCAAAAGTTATAAATCTGTTTTTGATGCTTCTTCCAATTTCATAAATGTATCAATTAATTGAACAGGAACTTTAATTGGATTATTATTATTTCCAACTAACGTGGAGATATGGCCTAAGATGGATAGGTCGACGAGGGCCTATACCTTGGCCTCCACGATCACCTCATCTCAATCCTTTGGATATTTCTATTTGGGGTCACCTCAAAAGTGTAGTGTACAGCTGTGCCGTTGATACCGTTGAAGTACTAGAGCGGAGAATTGTACGTACTTCCAAGGATTCCGAGATGATCCGGGGATGTTCAAAAGAATTCGAAACTCACTGCAGAGATGAGATCAGCATTGCATTCAAATCAAGGACGACACTTTGAACAGGGAAGGGTGTACAGTATTAATAACATACTAAAGTAGTACTGTATTCCTTGTTAAGTTAAGCTACGAGTGAATTCTGAGGCAACTTAGAATGACAATTATTAAACGAAAAGCCTGTTTTTCAAATTCATTAGAACTAATTAGGACGATGTTGCTTAATGAAGTCAGTGGCGGCTTGTAATCACACATATGCAATAATCTCATACATGGCTTGTTTGCTAACACACATTTACTGGAACGTTTTTGCTTCTACTGTCGTTACTTTTATGACACAACCTATATAATGCCGCAAATTCCTGTCACTTCATTTCCTTATGTTCCAGGCGAGTGGGCACAGCGGGCGAGGCAGTGGAGTTTGCTTGTGGAATTGGAAACATGCACGAATGCTAAAAATATGTTTAATGAAAAGTTCATCCTGAAATTAGCAGAAAATGATATTGCATTGAAATGTTGCCTTATTTTGAAAGTAAAGAAAAAAACATTTAAAGCCCCATTTTGCAAGGCTCTCCAAAACAACTAAGTAAGTGATCGAGTTAGACGTCACCGTCCAGCACGAACTGTCGTGGCGCTATATACTTGCGTTGAAGGCGGATATATATTATGGTTAGACCTTTATTTTCGCATTTTTAAAAATAAAGATGACGGATGAAGGTTTTAAACAGACACAATCGGATAATCTGCCATGTTTGGGTTCACCAATGGTAGCATAGCTTTCCAAAATAACGACTGTGTTGTGGCTGCCAAAATTGCTGGTTCCAAAGCATATTGTTAGGTAGCATACCCACTTTTATACACCTGATTATGTAACTTTGCTAAGTTGCAACAAATCTAATGCTTAATTTAAAAATTAGTATGTGTTATTTATTAGGTTTCAGAAGATAACAGTGAAACATAGTAATCGTATTTGTCACTTACAACGAACGGTTAAGTCAATCAACTGGCTTAAAACTGATTTTCATTTCACTATTACATTTTTTAGCTATTAATTTTTTTTCGTTATAGTAATAGCGGCACACAGAAGGAATTTTATTGTGAATAGTTACAGTCCACAGTTATAAACACAATAATCGCATAGGGTTCATGCTTATTCTCCATCTACTTCATGTTAATCGAGATAAACATTTGCAGAAACTATCTTATTGCTAATTTTCTTGCAGATGCAAGGGGAATATGATAGGCTTTAAGCGATAGTCAAATGTTTTAAGAGCTGGTTGCTATGTGAAGCATTCCATTCTCTTTGTATGTCCAGGACATAAAAAAAAATGAATAATGAATTCCCATTTGAGAAAAAGTATAAGTATTGGAAAATTCAAACAAATAACAAGGAATATCTCGGAAATGTTCACTCGACCAAAAAATCTATATGACATAAATTGCGTGTTCTAACGAGATCTACATTTTTTGTGTAGTAAAATTTTGTTTCTCTCTTACGGCTTACCAGTTAGGCAAAAGTTATTCAGGATGAAGAGGACCTTTGGGAACATTCCCAGAAAATTCATAATATACATTTTATTTGCCATGAAAATATCTTAAACATATGATATTTTAATCAAAATCGTTAGAGACATTTTTGAGAAAATAACAATTTTCGAAAAATGATCCATGTAAAGTGTAGTCTGAGGTGGAGGGATTTTCTTTGAAATGTTCGCGTTGCATCTTTGAAAGATACTGAATCTAAACTCCAAGTTTGGTATTTATCCGACTTTTCGTTTTCGAGTTATGCTGTTCACAGGGGGTGAAATCTCGGTATCGAATTTTTTGGGGGAATACAACACTTTCCCTACTTAGTCTACGTAGTAGAGAAAGTAAAAATCTGATGTGTTACACTCACATGACTTTCTCTACTCTTGTACAAACTATTTTTACAAACGCTTATTCTCCATATGCTTCATGTTAATCGAGATGTTAATCTTATTGCTAATTTTCTTGTAGATGTAAGGGGAATATATATTTACAAGGGCAATATAGAAATACAGTAGCCTTCAAGCACATACATATCTCTTAATAGCTGGTTGTTAGGTGCAGCACCATTCCCTTTGCCACAGATTAATACTCTTTGCATATCCAAGACAAAAAAATGAATAACGAAATCCCATTTGAGAAAATTAAAGTATTGAAAATTTTAAGGGAATAACAAGGAATATCTCGTAAATGTTCACTTGACAAGAAATGTATATGACGTAAATTGTGTATTTTAACGAGATCTACATTTTTTTGTGTTGTAAAATTTTGTCTCTCTCTTACGGCTTACCAGTTAGGCAAAAGATATTCAGGATGAAGAGGACCTTTGGGGACATTCCCAGAAAATTCATAATATACATTTTATTTGCCATGAAAATATCTTAAACATATGATATTTTAATCAAAATCGTTAAGAGACATTTTTGAGAAAATAACAATTTTCGAAAAATGTTCCATGTCTGAGGTGGAGGGATTTTCTTTGAAATGTTCGCGTTGCATCTTTGAAAGATACTGAAACTAAACTCCAAGTTTGGTATTTATCCGACTTTTCGTTTTCGAGTTATGCTTTCACACGGGGTGAAATCTCGGTATCGAATTTTTGGGTGGAATACAATACTTCCCCTACTTACTATATGTAGTAGAGAAAGTAAAAATGAAAACAGAATCTAGTAATAGGAATTTTCTCTGCCATCTGTCCACAGAAAATGAAAGCAGGTAGACTGGACGCGCCTTAATTCCATCTTCCGGCCTGTGTAAAAGCAGAGATACAGCTGCCTAGCACTAAGGTCTCTGTGGACACGTGGCGAAGCAATATGCTACGGTACACAGATGAGATCAGAAGGCAACTGTCCGGTACACGAAGTATCTTCTAACAGATCCGTCGCGATATGACCACGTAGTTAAAGCGAGGCAAATTCTGTCAAGACAAAAGGTTAAAACTCTTTTCGACGCTTTCAATTTTAACAAAATTATTGCTAAATAGATTTTAGTACAACATTATATGGTGATGTAATGACAAAATCTCCTCGTATCTTCTACAAAACTAAACAACTTGTTTTTCTTTCTGCTTTGATGACTGGTTTTTCTGGGATTGAATGTTTTATACCTGATTCTAGGCATACTTGACATTACTATCGGCTCTGAAAAGGACTACATGTAAACATCGCTTTGTATTATACACTTGAAACAGTTTACATTCACCGAATTGTAATCATAGCGAAAACATGTGAAAAAGCTGTGGTCAATGCCAACATGGGGATGACTACAACTCGGTTTTTGCCTATTTTGTTCCTTTGTTTAGAATCTGTAGCGGGAAATGGTGGGTCGACTCTTGCAGCGTGCTGTTGTAGTGTTCATCTTCCTCGGTTAGTGATGCTCGTCGGTAGTTGAGTACTCCATTCCTACCGAATTGCTAAGTTTCTTTAATCTCAGGTTCTAGTGGGTGAGGCAAGTTAAAAAATACACTGCAAGTTTTCCCTTTATAACTGATGTTTATTTCCTTGTTCAAATAAATAGGGGCGGCTAGCTTTTCCCATTTACTTTATCCCACCACTTGAATATTTATCAGGAGCCTATCTATCTTCACACGCATCCCTACCCTTATATGCACCCACGTGCATCTGTAGCACCTTGCGTCGGCGTGACTTCTTGTTGCGCTGCACTGGTAATAAGTAAGAGTGCCCCCTCGGCAAAATCTGGTCTTATATAGGGCGGCTTACCCACGCTGTCCTCTACGTTTGAAAATGTAACGATGCTTCCCATTGGCCCTCAGGCTGCGTTACCGAAGCATGTATGAAAATATGAGGTGTCAGAAACTTGCGCTTCAGCGCCATCATGTAGCGTCGTACCACTCTGTGCCAGGCACGGTCGTTATAAGTTCCAGGAATTCCCATTCAAGTAGCTAGCGCGCCCGTTGCTTACAAATAGCTCTGTACAAAGTTACATGTTGAATGTTTTAACATTCAGTGAATTAAATTATTACTATACAATTCTTATGTGTATGGTTGCCCTCTCATATGTACAATGTATAATATGTATGATATATCACCTTTCATATGTACAATGTATAATATATATGATATATCCCCTTTCAAATCATACTGGAGCTTAAGCGCTTCTTATAGTCTTTTTTAGGAGGGAGTGTAATGAGCACCTTTATCAAGGCTTTTGCATATCTTTATTTCACTATTTTATTACTTTTGTTATTGATGTGCCGAGCACGCATACACGCGATACGGGACGCGCCATAAAACGTCCGCTCTGTATTGTAACTCCAATGGTAGTTATTCTAGTAGATAGGCTTTCAGCATCTTTTAATCTTCTATTAGTGTATGAATTGCAATTAGAAGGTATTTATTAACCCATGTGCGTCGGAGAGAATAGGAATTTTCAATGCTGAATTTTTTTTCTTCAGTTTTTCACCTTTTATAATACTAGTGTAGGTTTGGATTGGACTATGTAACGACGCCTCACGAGGGGACATCCCCAGAAGGAAGAGAGACACCGGGCGGCCGGAATGTGACGGCACAGCAATGACAGGGTGCCTACATTTTCCAGATCTAGACTCCTCTGCAGACCGGGGACTCTGCCCCACTTAGGATTCAACCCCTGTAAGGGGCGATCCTTACACTACGGCAATTAGCCGAAGGCCTAGGGACGGAGAACATTCACAGAGAGCATTCTTTTTCCCTGCCATGCTGCACCGAAACACCATCGTCGACATTTCCAACCCTGAAACTTGGCGAAGGATGAATGGAATGATTAAAGGAATGAAATGGAGGGATAGAAAATTCGGGGGATGAAATAAACCGCTCCAGCATTCTTCTCATGACCCGAGAAAACCCCAGAAAAAACCTATGGGCCAGAGTGAGCGGTCTCCGGGGATTGAACCCAGGACCTCCCAAATGTGGCTGATCGCGCTGGGTAGTATGGATTTACTTCGCCATTCCTGTACTATTTGTTTTTCAAATTGTTCGAGAGTGAAGTAGTGTTTAACATGAGGACAGAATACAAACAGTCCTCAGAAGGCTTCACAACATGGCGAATGGTGGAGAAAGTCGTATTACTATCACATGTGAGATTTTTACTTTCTCTACTACGTATAGTAAGTAGGGGAAGTATTGTATTCCACCCAAAAATTCGATACCGAGATTTCACCCCGTGTGAACAGCATAACTCGAAAACGAACAGTCGGATAAGCACCAAACTTGGTATTTAGGTTCAGTATCTTCCAGAGATGCGACACGAAGGTTTTCAAGAAAACCCCCCCCACCCCAGATTACCCTTTACATGGCACATTTTTCGAAAATTTTAATTTTCTCAAAAATGGCTCTAACGATTTTGATTAAAATATCATATGTTTAAGATAATGTCATGAGAAATGAAATGTATATGTCGAATTTTCTGGGAATGTCTCCAAAAGTATTCTTCATTGTGAACGACTTTTGCATAACTGGTAAACCATAAGAGATAGACAAAATTTTACTACACAAAAAATGTAGATCGCGTTAAAATACACAACTTATGTCATATACATTTCTTTTGTTGAGTGAACCGTTTTCGAGATATTGCTTGTTATTTCCTTAAATTTTCCAATACTTATACTTTTTCTCAAATTCGTTATTCATTTTTTTATGTCCTGAACATGCAAAGAGAATGGAATGCGTCACATAGCAACCAGCGTTAAAATATTTGACTATTGCTTAAAAGCTACCATATTTCCCTTGCATCTACAAGAAAATTACCAATAAGATTGACATTTCGATATCTCGATTAACATGAAGCATATGGAGAATAGGCGTTTGTAAAATTAGATTGTACAAGAGTAGAGAAAGTCATGTGAGTGTAACACATCAGATTTTTTAAAACTCTATATCATATTATGAAACGACACACACTCTGAAAGTATTCGTTTCTCCAACTGTACAGAGGATGATTGACTTCTGATTCATTATTCTCTGCTTTATCATCCTGCAGCACTCTTCCATAATTTATTCTTTAGTGATTTCAGTTTCACTCCAGTTCCGCGACTTCTCATTTATTCAGCCCCCTACCCCTTGACCTTTTTATTTCAGTTTAACGCTGGGTGACACACACTTTGTGGAGACACCGCGCCTTCAGCATTAGCATTTTCACCCCATTATGAATAAAAACATAAGAAGAGGATAAAGTTCATAGCAAGGGAAAAAAACGTTACGCCTTAGCAAAGTTTTTCTTATGACATATGTCGCGTCCTTATCCCTTGCTTTACCGGATGCCTTGGGTTTTTATTTTGAAGAAAGGGAAGTTAAGGGTGTAGGTTGTCACGGGAAGAAACGTGACCTGTATCATGAAATATTGCTTAAGTTGCCGCTGTCGGGAAGTTACCCGAGGTCAAGACTTCTTTCTACCTTCCTGTAGCAATTTATGTTCGCCTGTGATTGTTAACCTGTCAGTTTGGATGGCAGACCATTTGTCGCTTGAACACAATGACCTCCCGTGAAATATGTGCCCTTAGAGAACAGTATTACTTTATAAGGCGTCCACAACACTCCTCTTGTGGCACAAATTTGATGTGCTCCATTCACATGACGTTCTCTACTCACTCTTCTACAACCTTTCTTACAAAAGCTTGTTCTTCTGGCTCCCTCTTGTTAATACAGATAAACTTTCATTACACATTTCGTTGAACGAGCGAGATGACATTGCGGTAACGTGTGAAGCTCGCATTCGGGGTCACGGATTCGATTCCCGGTGGCCACATACTCTAAATATGGGTTTTCCCTGGTTGACATAGGCGAATGCCGGACTGGTGTACTCTATCACGGATTTTCTCTCTCCCCCATTTCCCCCGTAGAGGATTCCAACCCCTTGAGCTGCCGTGGTGTAGGTGCTGCATAGCCCTAGCACTCGTGATACTTCTAACGTTACTAGAAGTACGTCGGGCTGAACGTCACAGCCCCTCCCGCTTGGGAGCCGTTCGGATTGGGTTAGTCTCGACAGTGATTTCCGATGCCTATGGTAACGCCCAGACGCCTCATGGGCCTGCGGTATCGCCCGGAACAGTGTTCTAGTCCAATGTCGGCCCTACCGAGGTTTTCCGATAGCCTTCCCCTTTGGGTTTGACGCGCGTAAGCGCTGTGTCCACTTCCGTCCCCTTCTAAAGTTATAAGGTAATTGGCCTAATGGAAAACTTCACGGGAACGTGTGTCACTAGGATGAAGCCTTCCCCTGAACCTAGAAGGGGGAGGGGTTTGGCTCTGTGTAGACCTTTGTTCTCCCCCATTTCCTTTCATGTTTCAGGTTGACTCCGGGGCTTGGTTCGGTCGACGTCGGGCAGATGCCGCAGAGGTTTGCGATTTAGAACTGCAACTTGGCCCTGCTGGGTCGTGTTTCCCCGGTCCCACCAGAAGGACGTCTCCGAGCGAACCTCTCGTGGCCGGGTGGTCAAGCTTGGAAGTGTTAGATAACTCTGCACATCTCTGTCGACTTGCGTCGGCCTCGCTCTGCAGCCTATAGTCTCCCGCGGTCCTCATCCGTTACTCTCGGAAGTTATACACAAAAGAACCATTGGGGGTGAAGGTACTAGATGTCCTCGCCTCCAATATCTGGTCCTATCCTATCCTCCAAACTTCGTTGTAGTTATAACAAGAATACAGTAGGATGAAGCGATAGTCAGAATTTTAAAAAGCGCGTCGCTATGTGATGGCTTTGAAATTCCATCGTCTTTGCATGTCTACGAGCAGAAATAGTAGCAACTTACCACTTATGACTCTACGGTAACGTGCGAAGTTCGCATTCGATACCTAAGGTCGGCCACTCTCACCATCACTTTTCGTAGTTTTCCCTGGGCGAATGCTGGGGTGGTTTCTCTTTTACCAAGAAATTCCTTTTCCACATTTCCTATCATTTCGCTTCCCCTTTCATGACTCAGCTAAACTATAGGACTGTACAGTGTCAGACAGCTTACTTATTTGAAAGCTTTTCCCGGCCCTACCAGATGGCAGCCTTTTCTGAGACGCCCCAGATGGGTCGATTTTACCCGGTTCCACCACAGGGAAGCCTTCTCTGAGCAGTTTGACGGTGAGACCGTGTCATCAAGCTTAGAATCGTTAGGGACATCTGCGCGTCTCTTCGGCCGTCCTGCCTGAGGTTTCTTCACCTCATCTGTTCCTCCTGAGGTAGTAAGCACAAAAGATCTGAGTTGGATCGAAGTGTTCCCTACGTTCTCTGCTCATTCAATCATAAGTATTTGCAAATTGAAACCAGTAACTAGGAATATCTCGGAATTTTTACATAAATTCTGTGCCTTTACGAGAGCTTCATTTTTATATGTGTAAAATTTAAACTATCTCTTACGGTTTACCGATTATAGAAAAGTCATTCACAATGAAGAAAACTTAAGAAATTCCCAGAAAATTCAATATATACATATCATTTAAATATTTTAAACATGTGGAACTTTAATCAAACTTCTTAGAGCCATTTTAAAAAAACCTGATGTGTTACAATCACATGACATTCTCTACTCTTGTACAAAGACACACACATGGACATGTTTCCAAAAATGCTTTTTTTTTGGATTCAGAAGGTCTTCAAAACATATATTTCCGGTGAAATCTCGGTATAGAATTTTTGGGTGGAATACAATACTTCCCCTAATTACTATACGTAGTTGAGAAAGTAAAAATAAAAATGAAGGAATACTTTCCCACTTAAAGGATAGTATCGATTATTTAATTCACTTTTCATCTTTGAGTTATGCAGTTTTCACCTTAATCTAAAAAATATTTTATTTTTATTCACCGAGTATCAAATTTTTGGATGAAATGCAATACTTTCCCAACCTGCAAGGTAGCTGGCAGTTTGTGGAAACTATATCAAAATAAACGATAGTGGGTAGAGACAGTCATGTGAATGTAAAAGGTCAGGGTATTTTTGGAATATGTCAGAATAAAGACGCAAATCTTTCCATTTGAATGCATTAACATTTAGGTTTACTTCAACCTGAATTATGTCATAGTAATTTTAACAATAGTCTTGTTGCATACGGGTTTTTGGCCGACCACACTGTAATTCAAAACTTTGAGTTTTTACAAAAAGATCTTACCTTGTTAATTGTGTGTAATTAAACGCTTGCACGAAAGTGAACATGTTTGTGAGTAGTGCACCAAATGGCATTATTGTTGAGTCCGCGCCGTATTGACTTGCTGCAGCTAACGTGAAAGCAACACTTATTGAAGCAAAGGAAATGAACTCCATTTACAATAATAATAATAATAATAATAATAATAAAAAATTACAATGAATAGAATTTATTTTAAAATAAATTTCATTGTTTATCTGGGGAACAGATTCCAGTGGACTGCCGCTTTGAAGGTGTTAAAAGAGCTGCGTCCGCCGCCGAGTAAGATCATGAGTCGCTCAAGTACATATCATAGATGCCGTAACAATTCATTTACGTCATTTGTAATCAATGTATCACAGGTAGTCGGACAAAAAATATTTCAACTAAGAACACTGAGTCTACCGCGCGAGATGGCTCAGGTGGTAAAGTCTATGGTCCGCATTCGGGAGGTCCCGGGTTTAAATCCCGTGCGTCGACCAATTTGTCTGAGGTTTTTTCTTGGTTTTCCTCGGTCGGATTGGATATTTAATACCACGTCCCAGAGTTCCAACTTAAGTCTAAAACAACAGTAAAATGAAAAATAAGTGGTAATAGCCAGTGCTATGCCATATATCTACAGACAATGAAAGCCCTAACGCCATCTGCACGGCACGAAGCAGAAGATCCGGCTGAAATGCGCTGGGGATCTCTGTGGCACGTGACGAAGTAAGATGGCATTTCCAGGGATGACTCCTAGAAGGCTAACTGCCTTTCTGTGTGGGGAGGGCGGTTGGACTGGACGGCACCCTAATGCCATCTGCAGGGCATGAGGCGGGTGGTTACAGGGATGAGACCTAGAAGGCTAACTGCCTTTCTGTGTGGGGAGGGCGGTTGGACTGGAGGGCACCCTAACGCCATCTGCACGGCACGAAGCAGAAGATCCGGCTGAAATGCGCTGGGGATCTCTGTGGCACGTGACGAAGTAAGATGGCATTTCCAGGGATGACTCCTAGAAGGCTAACTGCCTTTCTGTGTGGGGAGGGCGGTTGGACTGGAGGGCACCCTAACGCCATCTGCACGGCACGAAGCAGAAGATCCGGCTGAAATGCGCTGGGGATCTCTGTGGCACGTGACGAAGTAAGATGGCATTTCCAGGGATGACTCCTAGAAGGCTAACTGCCTTTCTGTGTGGGGAGGGCGGTTGGACTGGACGGCACCCTAATGCCATCTGCAGGACATGAGGCGGGTGGTTACAGGGATGAGACCTACAAGGCTAACTGTCCACCTTTCTCTGTGTGGGGACGGCGGTTGGACTGGACGGTACCTTAATGCCATCTGCAGGGGATGAAGCAGGTGTTACAGGGATGAGACCTAGAAGGCTAACTGTCCGCCTATCTGTGTGAGGGGGGTAGACTGGACGGCACCTTAATGCCATCTGCACGGCATGAGGCGGGTGGTTACAGGGATGAGACCTAGAAGGCTAACTGTCCACCTATCTGTGTGAGGGGGGTAGACTGGACGGCATCTTAATGCCATCTGCAGGGGATGAAGCAGGTGTTACAGGGATGAGACCTAGAAGGCTAGCTGCCTTTCTGTGTGGGGAGGGCGGTTGGACTGGACGGTACCTTAATGCCATCTGCACGGCATGAGGCGGGTGGTTACAGGGATGAGCCCTAGAAGGCTAACTGTCCACCTATCTGTGTGAGGGGGGTAGACTGGACGGCATCTTAATGCCATCTGCAGGGGATGAAGCAGGTGTTACAGGGATGAGACCTAGAAGGCTAGCTGCCTTTCTGTGTGGGGAGGGCGGTTGGACTGGACGGTACCTTAATGCCATCTGCACGGCATGAGGCGGGTGGTTACAGGGATGAGACCTACAAGGCTAACTGTCCGCCTATCTGTGTGGGGAGGGCGGTTGGACTGGAGGGCACCCTAATGCCATCTGCAGGGGATGAAGCAGGTGTTACAGGGATGAGACCTAGAAGGCTAACTGTCCGTCTTTCTGTGTGAGGGCGGCAGTTATACTGGACGGTACCCTAATGACATCTGCAGGGCAAGAAGCAGGGGTTACAGGGATGAGACCTAGAAGGCTAACTGTCCGCCTATCTGTGTGAGGGGGGTAGACTGGACGGCATCTTAATGCCATCTGCAGGGGATGAAGCAGGTGTTACAGGGATGAGACCTAGAAGGCTAGCTGCCTTTCTGTGTGGGGAGGGCGGTTGGACTGGACGGCACCTTAATGCCATCTGCAGGGCATGAAGCAGGTGTTACAGGGATGAGACCTAGAAGGCTAACTGCCTTTCTGTGTGGGGAGGGCGGTTGGACTGGACGGCACCTTAATGCCATCTGCAGGGCATGAAGCAGGTGTTACAGGGATGAGACCTAGAAGGCTAACTGCCTTTCTGTGTGGGGAGGGAGGTTGGACTGGAGGGCACCCTAATGCCATCTGCAGGGCATGAAGCAGGTGTTACAGGGATGAGACCTAGAAGGCTAACTGCCTTTCTGTGTGGGGAGGGCGGTGGGACTGGAGGGCACCCTAACGCCATCTGCACGGCACGAAGCAGAAGATCCGGCTGAAATGCGCTGGGGATCTCTGTGGCACGTGACGAAGTAAGATGGCATTTCCAGGGATGACTCCTAGAAGGCTAACTGCCTTTCTGTGTGGGGAGGGCGGTTGGACTGGAGGGCACCCTAACGCCATCTGCACGGCACGAAGCAGAAGATCCGGCTGAAATGCGCTGGGGATCTCTGTGGCACGTGACGAAGTAAGATGGCATTTCCAGGGATGACTCCTAGAAGGCTAACTGCCTTTCTGTGTGGGGAGGGCGGTTGGACTGGACGGCACCCTAATGCCATCTGCAGGGCATGAGGCGGGTGGTTACAGGATGAGACCTACAAGGCTAACTGTCCACCTTTCTCTGTGTGGGGACGGCGGTTGGACTGGACGGTACCTTAATGCCATCTGCAGGGGATGAAGCAGGTGTTACAGGGATGAGACCTAGAAGGCTAACTGTCCGCCTATCTGTGTGAGGGGGGTAGACTGGACGGCACCTTAATGCCATCTGCAGGGGATGAAGCAGGTGTTACAGGGATGAGACCTAGAAGGGTAACTGTCCGCCTTTCTGTGTGAGGGTGGCGATTAGACTGGACGGCACCCTAATGCCATCTGCACGTCATGAAGCAGGGGTTACAGGGATGAGACCTAGAAGGCTAACTGTCCGCCTTTCTATGTGAGGGTGGCGATTAGACTGGACGGCACCCTAATGCCATCTGCACGTCATGAAGCAGGGGTTAAAGGGATGAGACCTAGAAGGCGAACTGTCCGCCTTTCTGTGTGAGGGCGGCGGTTAGACTGGACGGCACCCTAATGCCATCTGCACGGCATGAAGCAGGGGTTACAGGGATGAGACCTAGAAGGCGAACTGTCCGCTTTTCTGTGTGAGGGCGGCGGTTAGACTGGACGGGACCCTAATGCCATCTGCACGACATGAAGCAGGGGTTACAGGGATGAGACCTAGAAGGCTATCTGTCCATCACATATCGTTCTTGGAGTTATGCAGCAACAGACCTGTCGCGCTATGACCAAGTATTTAAAGCGACGTAGAATAAAAATAGAGTAAAAAAAACATTGAATGAACAAAAAAATGAATAACACGAAATAAATCACTCTGTAAAGATTACGAAATAAATATTAACAATGAGAACTGTTTTCATGCACAACCTTGCCTCTGGATCACAAAAAAGAATATCGTATGTTTACCTGAAACGAATGTATCAGAAACATTTTTTGTAACCACAAGTTTTGTCTTAGTTTCTCCTAAAGAAAACAAATGTACTGTAATCTGAAACATACATCAACGGTTTAAAATGCCAATTTTCCTCGCGCAAGACGCAATCCTTTTATAGAAATATAGCTTTTCAGAGGCGCCTGTGCGTTGCTTTTATTTATGTATCGGTTATATAAACAGAATAGTAATGGCAACAAATACGGAGGTCCACCCTTCTTTTGGGTTTAAGTTATTTCTTCCTTTAACATTTTTAAAATGCAAATATACGTAAGTAGGATATTTATCAGTTTCCGAAACGGAACAACAAGGATTTCTACTGTTGTGCCAAAAGAAATATGAGGACAGTTAGGAAATAGCGTCTTGCAATTGTGCAAGAAGTCGATTGAATATCGTTAACACTCATATGGTTTTTTCTACCCACTGTTGTTGCAAATAGCTTACTCTTCTATCCACTTCATTTTAATCCAAATAAACATTAGCAGGAATAGCTACATCACACATTGGTTATAGACACAAAGAGAACAGCGATAGTCAAATGTTTAACAACTGGACGCTATATGCTGGCCTTAAAATTCCATACTGTTTCCTTGACATCGCGAGAAACAACTGAAAATCGATGGGACTTTAAAAAAATGGCTGAGTATTGAACAATTCCAGCAATTAACAGCGGATATTTCGGAAGTGTCTAATGCCACAAAAAAGTTATTTTGAATAAATTATATGTTTCAAAGAAATCTGCATATTTGTGTGCTGCGTTTGCGTCTGTTGTTTAACGTTTGCCAGTTATACAAGATTATACAAAATTCCTTCCGAATGAAGAGGACTTCACAGTTGATTCCCATAAACTTCCAAGACATACATTTTATTTGCCATGCAAACATGTTTAATATACGGTATTTTAATTAAAATCGTTAGTCATTTTTTAGAAAACAAAAATTTCGAAAAAAGTGCCATGTAAAGGATAGTTTGAAATGGGGATTTTTCTTGAAAATCTTAAGAGTTTTGAGTTTTTTTATTTATGGACGCTCTTTAACTGCTATGGTCCTTAGCGTCTCTTTCTACGAGGGTAATCCAGAAAGTCCCAGAGGATTAGCAATAGGATTAACATCTCGATTAACATGAAGCATATGGAGAATAAGCGTTTGTAAAAATAGTTTGTACAAGAGTAGAGAAAGTCATGTGAGTGTAACACATCAGATTTTTGAGTTATGCTGTTCTCACACACACACACATACACACACACACTCAAGCGTCTTTCTCTGAATGTGCTATATTTGGGTACAGAGGACCTTAAAACATTATTTCCGGTGAAATCTCAATATAATGCAGTTCCTCTACTACCTCCTAGTTACGCGGCAGAGAAAGTAAAAAGTAAAGTTATGACTTTCGAAAGCATTTAAGACCTTCATGGAGGAACATGAACGTGGGAAACAGATGTTCTATGCCACATACGAAAGCAAGTTCTGGAGGTCACGAAAATTCACACGCTCGCTCTGGATAACCTCAATCGTTTTTCTGAATATCTTTCAAGATTTGCTCTAAATTGTGCAGCATATAGCTTTTGAGTTACATAGAGTGGCATAGTGGCTTCAAAGCGGACCTAACTATTACATCAGTGAAATGTTATAAAATATATTTAAAAATCGCCGAAATAACGATAACTGCAATTCTTGAAAATATTCTTACGTGTTGCATTCATACGACTTTCTCTACTCACTCTTCCTACAAAATCCGAGATAAAGTTCCTTTACACATATTCTGGGTATAAAAAGAATACAATAGGCTAAAGTGATGATCAGAGTTTTTTAAAATCCTGATGTGTTATGTTCACATGCCTTTTTCTACCCTCTATCGTGTATTACTGGATACACAACTGATGCTTACGAAGTTTATTTTCTACCTACTTCATTTTAATTCAAATCAACCTTTACATAAACAGCTACATTACACATTTCGTTATAGACACAAAGAGAACAGCGATAGTCAATGTTTAACAACTGGACGCTGTATGCTGGCCTTAAAATTCCATACTGTTTCCATGACATCGCGAGAAACAACTGAAAATCGAGGACTTTAAAGGAATGGCAAATGCATTGAACAATTCGAACCATTAATAACGGATCGTGAAGTAGAAAGCGTCTGCCCCCCGCGTATGGAAAGCCAATTTTAAATAGATAATATCTTTACGTCATTTGCACCATGCTTTGGGCGTCAATTTGAAGTAGGTTGTATTAAAGGAGTTGTATTATATTTCAACTGCTGGGGAGCCGAACTTGAAGTAGTTGCAACCACACGTATGGTACCCGCTTTCCGGTAGCCTTCGCCCCAAATGTTTAAAAACTATTAACTTTCTAATTTTGACTGTTTCTTTAAATATTATATATTTGTTTGCCTCGGCTGCGTCAGTATTATTGTTAGAGACATGTTTCTCTTTGCAGGGTTGTTTTTTGACTGAAGAACTGTTGGCTTACACAGATTATAATTTTACTTCACTACATTTATTAATCCTTTGCCACAATTTAAATAACACTTCACTGATATAGAGAGAGCTGTGAGATTTGTTTTATTAATTACTTGCACTTTTTAACACGTAAAACTATTTTCGTTACACACGAATACGTATTAAATTTCTGGAGGACGTGTCTCGCGTCCAGTTATGAGCACTGTCTACAAGCAACTGAATTGATTTCTACCGCCTAAATTTGTAAATTTCTGTATTTCAAGTTTCTGATTGGCTATTCCTAATCCAATAGAATACTTTTATTTAACTAAAGTTTTTTCTGGTTGTTGATTGGCTATTTTATAATCTGTCACAAAGAATTACATTATTGTTGCCCCAAGAATGACTAGTAGCATTATTACACTTTATTTTACTCATTATTGCCTCAAGGTTACCTCATTGTTAGCAACTTTTAACCTATTATTCTCACAGCTCCTATATTATTAAATTACGTAATACATTCAGATAACATTATTACATATATACAATAATATAAACATTTACAATGACTATAATATACACTTTTTACATATTGTTACATACACATATTGCTTTAAGGCGGACTGTTATTGCATTTACAAATTATATAATTATACAGAAATTATTTAAGTATTAAAAATACTGCCTTAATCGTTAAGAGCCATTTTTTAGAAAATAAAAAAATTCGAAAAGTAGTACATGTAAATGGTAGTATGTGATGGGGAAATTTTCTTGAAAGTGTACTCGTCGCATCTTTGGAAGGTACTGAAACTGAATACCAAGTTTGGTATTATCCGACTTTTTCTGAATACAAATAAGGCCTTTTTGAAACATGTCCGTGTGTGTTTGTCTGTCTGTGAGCAACGTAACTCAGAAACGAACAGTCGGATGAATACCAAAGTTGGTATTTGAGTTTAGTATCTTCCAAGAAAATGCGATACCAAGCTTTTCGAGAAAGTCTCCTCGCCCCCACTACCCTTTACTTAGAAAATTTTTCGAAAATTTTGATTTTCTAAAAAATGACTAACGATTGTGATTAAAATACCAAATATAAAAGATATTTACATAATAAATAAAATGTAAATTTTGAATTTTTTGGGAATGTCCCCAAAAGTCCTCTTCTTTTAAATGAGTTTTGCATAACGGGTAAACCGTAAGAGATAGACAAAATTTTTGTACATAGAAAATGTAGAGCTCGTTAAAACACGGGATTTATGTCATGTACTTTTTTGGTGGAGTGAAACATTTTCGAAATATTCCTTGTTATTTGTTTGAATTTTCCAATACTTATACTTTTTCTCAAATGCGAATTCGTTATTGTTTTTTTATGTCCTGGACATAGAAAGAGAGTGGAATACTCCACATAGCAACCAGCTCTTAAAACGTTTGACTATCGCTTAAAGCCTACCATATTCTCCTACAAGAAAATTAGCAATAAGTGAGGCAGTATTTTTAACACTTAAATAATTTCAGTGTAATTATATAATATGTAAATTCAATAACAGTCCGCCTTGAAGCAATATGTGTATGTAATACTTTGTAAAATGCATGTAACAGTCATTGCATATACTTATATTATTGTATTGTTGTAACCTCTACATTTTCTTTAGCTCACGGGGGCTAGAGTGAGGTACCTGTTTTCAAACACATCACAAACTACACGAGGTCCGACAGGAGCGAGCTCAACTAAGTTCCTAAATACCTGAAAATTCCTAAAAATATATCTAGATCATGGTGTGGAAGGATAGAAGGAACTAGCTACTTCAATAATCTACATAGTGTTAGTTTGGATTATTAATTATATTGAGGATAAAGAAAGATAGAGAATACCTTCTGCTGTTGACGGAGCGTCCCTCCCATGCTACAACTGCTTTGTTCACTGCATTCCACGAGACTCTCTTAGCGTCAGACGCTACTACTCAGAACCGGCTTTTACCCCCACTCCCATTACGTCATTACCGGAATGTGTTGACGCCAACCACAAATATAACAAATGTATTACCACACCATGTGCCACATCATTCTTGTGTAATAATGTTATGTAAATATATTACGTAATTTAATAATATAGGAGCTGTGAGAGTAATAAGTTAAAAGTTGCTAACAATGAGGTAAGAATGAGATAACCTTGAGGCAATAATGAGTTTGAGAGTTTAAATGCTATTTGTGATTATTGGAAGCATTAATGTAATTTTAGTGACAGTTTATAAAAATAGCCAATCAACAACCAGAGAAAGCTTTAGTTAAATGCAGGTATTCTATTGGAGTAAGATTAGCCAATCAGAGACTTGAAATACAGAAATTTACAAGTTTAGACGTTTGAAATCTAGTCCGTTGCCTGCACACAGTGATAGTAACCGGATGCATGATGCGTCTTCGAGAAATTAAATACGTATTCCTGTGAGACGAAAATAGTATATGTATTAAAAAGTATTAAATAAAAGAATCTCACAGCTCTCGATATCAGTGAAGTGCTATTTAATTTGTGTCAAGGATTAATAAAAAAGAGTGAATTAAAACTTAAAATCTGTATAAGCCTACATTCTTTCGCATCACGCCCTGCCAAGACTTCCATGTCTCTAACAATAATACTGACGCAGCCGAGGCAAACATAAATATTTAATACTTAAAGAAACATCAAATTACAAAGTTAATATTTTTTTTTAAACTTGGGGCAAAGGCCAACTAAAAATACTTGGGCGAAGGCTACCGGAAACTGTTTTACTATACGTGCTATTGCAACTACTACAAGTTCGGCTCCCCAATAGTTGAACTATAATACAACTCCTACTTGAAATTGACGCCCAAAGCGTGGTGCAAACAACGTAAATAACAGACCAACTTCTTCAAATTGACGTCCATAAGTGGAGCTAAATAAATAAACAAACATAACAACAAATAAACTTCTTCATCACGCTATCGCCCTTACAGTGTATTATGAAGTGAACATGGTATCACTAGATGGAGTACAACTCGATACGACGAGACAGTACACATTGTGGACCCTGTTCTGTACAGCAAACTTCGTCGGTGTGCGGTAAACAAAACTTCCGAGGACGCATCTGCAAGAGCGAAATTAAATTATAAAATAGCTTCCTAGGTCGCGGTTTACAGCGTTTAAACAACCCCGTGTTTGTATAGAGACAAGAAAAACAGTAATTCAATTGTGGTTGTGGTCCAGGAAGGTCTGCATCATCTTGCTGGTTTCTGTGTCGAGAGATACACATGTGCTATACGGACTCTGTGGTTAATTACGGCACAGTCTTTCTTGATTGCCTTCAAACTGTGCTATGGAGAAAAGTAATGTCTGTGCGGTATAGGAGCCTTCCATACACGGCTCTACGTGACGTCACACACGTGGACAATACTCCCAATAGATACAGTATATAACATTCTTATTCGTACACACCAGGTTTTCAATAAAAACTCATTCTATACTTGCTTAAATATTTGTGTTTTTCTGTGAGTCATTTATACGTACTTGATGAATCTAATTCAAACAAATTCCAATGAAAAAATGTATTTCAAAACTTACATTATTGCATGAAACAGCAATGTTAAAGAAGTAGCCCCCAGTTTTATACAACTTTCCTATTCGTACAGTAGTTAAGAATGACCACTGTGTTGTAAACAGCTTCAACATGCACGTGTTTCAAAGGTTTTAGGCTACTGTATACCATCTGTCAGTAGTGATCGAAACGGGTAAGCAAAAGGAGTTAAGTTCTGCTCTGAAGCAAGTAATTATAAACTTGTCACTTAGAGGGTATTATTTCAGAAAAATAGGACAAGCAGTAAATAACCCGCACTCTACCATTTAGTACGTAGTCAAAACATTTAGGGAGCAAGGTTCTACAAAGAATTGACCAAGAAAAGCTAAATAAAGTAGGCTGACTGCACGTGAGGACCGTTTCATTGGAAGCCGAATCCAAGAAAATCCAAAATTAAGTGTTCCTCAATCACAACCATTAGCAGAAAATGTGTGAGGAAAGATGTCTGACCAAACTCTCCGTCGTGTCTTATGGAAGTATGAATACCATGGCCGAACACCAAGGAACAAGCCTCATGCAAGTGCAGCAAACAGGAAGAAACGAGTTGCATTTGCTAAAGATCACATTCATAAGGATCAGAACTTTTGATATGGTCAGACGAGACTAAGATAAACCTCTTTGGGGCAGATGGGATAAATAGAGTCTGGAGAAAAGCAAATTCTGATACTAACCCCAGAAACACTGTTCCAACAGTTAGATAGTGGTGGTTCCATTATGCTCTAGGCCTGCATGTCATCCAACGTGTTGGTAATATACAGTTTATTGATGGCACTATGGGCAAACATGTGTATTTTGACATTTTAAAGAGCAATGTGAAGCAGAGTGCCCAGAAAATGGGCATAGCACCTGCTTATATGTTTCAACAGGATAATGATAGTAAACACGAGGCAAGACTGAACATGGTTTGGTTGATATGGAATGTGCCCAGGCTACTACAAACACCTTCTCAGAGTCCACACTTGAATCCAATCGAGCTCTTTAGACAATTCTGAACAAACGAATCCATAAAATCAGAGTAAAATATAAACAAAGGCTTAAACGTATTATGGAAGAAGAATGGAATAAAATCAGCCCAGAAGAATGCAAAAACCTGGTTACTTCTATGAAGAGAAGGTGTAAGGCAGTTTATAAAGTCAAGGGGTACCCAACAAAGTATGAGATTATCTGCAGTGTCTTTGTTATTAAACTATTACTTCTAATGTACGAATAGAAAAGTTATACAACCATGGTGATGTTCCTTTTACAGTTTTACTTAATTTAGTTAATTCCTAATACAGCATTTGTTGTATTGTTCAACATGTATGAAAAGCATATTAATTAAACTGTGTCTTCTAACAAATATTAAAGTATTTTCTTAGAAAATTGAAGTATACGAATAAGAATGTTATATACTGTATCGGGGAAAAATAACGTAGCGCTTATCTTAATGTAACGGTTACTAGTAATGGAGGCAGGCGATAAGTGGTCACCCATTAACGGTTCCAGAACAAAGGATACACAAGAAGATCACAAACTTGTTTTCAGATGACATACCATGCTTTAAGCCCCGGGCTTCACAGTTTAAGCATTAGGTCAATCAATGGACATCTCCTTCTGGTTTACCGGAAAAAAGCGAGTCAATCGGAAACCGGAAGATCCGTCGATCAAATCTCGGCAATGACATTGCATTTTTACTTTCTCTATTACGTACGAGTATAGTAAATATGGGAAGTGTAGCATATTTAGAAAAAACCTTTTTTTAACTCAAAAAAGAAAAGTCGAATAAATACCAAACTTAGTATTTAGGTTCAGTATCTTTTAAAGATGCCACACGACCGTTTTCAAGAAAATCCCCCTACACCATGAGGCAGTATTTTTAACACTTAAATTATTTCAGTCTAATTATATAATATATAAATTCAATAACAGCCCGCCTTAAAGCAATATGTGTATGTAACTATATATAAAAAGTGTATATTACAGTCATGCATATGTTTATATTATTGTATCCATGTTTAATAATGTTATGTGAATGTATTACGTAATTTAATAATGTAGGAGCTGTGAGAATAATAGGTTAAAAGTTGCTAACAATGAGGTAACCTTGAGACAATAATGAGTAAGAATGTGTAATAATGCTACCAATCATTCTTGGAGCAACAATATTGTAATTTTTGAGATAGTTCATAAAATAGCCAATCAACAACCAAAAAAGGCTTAAGTTAAATAAAAGTATTCTATTGGATTAGGAATACCCAATCAGAGACTTGAAATACAGAAATTTACAAATTTAGGCGGTAGAAATGAAGTCAGTTGCTTGTAGACAGTGCTCATAACTGGACGCGTTGCTAGCAGACAGTGTTACTAATCAGACGTGAGATGTGTCCTCGAGAAATTTTATACGTATTTTGTGTGAGATAAAAATAGTTTACGTGTTAAAAAGTGCAAGTAATTAATAAAAAATCTCGCAGCTCTCTCTCTATATCAGTGAAGTGTTATTTAAATCGTGTCAAGCATTAATAAAAGAAGTGAAATAAAATTATAATCTGTGTAAGCCTACATTCTTCAGTCATACCACTCCCTGCTAAGATATTCAAGTCTCTAAAAATAAATACTGACGCAGCCGAGGTAAACATAAATATATAATATTTAAAGAAACAGTCAAATTACAAAGTTAATATCTTTAAACTTGGGGCGAAGGCCACCGGGTAATATACGTGCGGTTGTAACCAACTTCAAGTTCAGCTCCCAACAGTTGAACTACAATACAACTCATACTTCAAATTGACGCCCAAAGGGTGGAGCAGAAAAGTCATTCTCAACCAGACTACCCTTTACATGGAACATTTTTCGAAAATTTTGATTTTCTCAAAAATGCCTCTACGTTTTTGATTAAAATATTATATTTTTAAGATATTTTTATGGAAAATGAAATGTATATGACAAATTTTCTGTGTATGTCCCTAAAAGTCGTCTTCATTCTGAATGACTTCTGCATAACCGATAAACCATAAGAGATAGACAAAATTTTTCTACACAAAAAATATAGATCTCGTTAAAACACACAATTTACATTATATACATTTTTTTGTGACGTGAACCATTTCCGAGATATTCCTTGTTATTAATGTTTTATGTTCGTTTAAAGCCTACACCTACAAGAAAATTAGCAATAAGATAGTTTCTGCCAATGTTTATCTCGATTAACATGAAGTAGATGGAGAATAAGCGTTTGTAAAAATAGTTTGTACAAGCGTAGGGAAAATCATGTGAGTGTAACACATCAGATGTCTTTTATTGGTTAGCATGCGCTCCTTACTTCGAACAATGGTAATTAAAGGGCTCGGAAGCTGCGACTTAAAGCGAGCGGTATTTAATGTCAACAAACGCCTACAAACACAGGGATAGTTACTGAGTGTACGTTGTGTTAGCTTTACCTTATACCTGTAGCTCCAGTTGACCGCAGGGCATACCGGGCCCTAAGTTGCAAGTCTTAATAGTTAATGTATAACGGATTTATTTGCTTTGCAAACTGATACGTAATCTCATACGCAGTATCCAAATTGCAATTACTTTTACGCCCAGAATCGCTATGATCTTGTACTCATAGGAAGGGGCATTATACAACATAATAGCGACCTTTCGGGGTTGCCTCATTCCATCAAGCGATGGCTGGACCCATTTCTGAGGTGGAGGCACCCAGAGGCGGTGTTCGTTACCTCCGATAATAGCGTTGTGGAGATGGCGGTGGAATGAGAGGACCTAGAGCCACGTTGGGTCTTGTGGATACGCCAAATGAGCAAGTCAGATGTGAAGGCGTGGATAGGGCCGACTTAAAATTGCCACCCCAGGGCAGGAAATCCAACCCCAACGACCTTCATAACGAGAGCCGGAAACTAAAACAAACCGCTAGCCCAGGCCCTTAGAATTGCGTTAAAAACAAGATTTACTGTAGAGGAAGAAGACTTATGACGGTGTCAAATGCATTGCAACGTCAGAGGTAGCCGATCATCCAACGAATATGGGGAGGAGAGGTGGTCAGTATCAGCATCCCCAAGACGGAATGTTGGCTTTCGAGGCCGGGGTTGCTGCCTATCGCACCTCCTCTCTTTATTAACGGTGCTAAGTGGGCACCGATGCAATATCCGGGACTTAAAATCCGCAATCCAAGGGTGGGATCGATCACGGGTGCATTCCGTGGTCGGGAACCAGAGCACCACGGTCCGGCCTATGCGCCACGACGTGGGACTACACAATTCAAATGCAATAAGTTTAAAATGGAGTCTTTTCTTTGTGGAAAATTCTTCCACAAAGCACGGCTTCTCATCGCGCTAAGGGCTGTCAACAACCTCTTGGAGCTCGAACTCCAGCCTATGCGGGAATAAACATAAGAATATTCATCACAGGAGTAATGAGCACAATAAAGTATGGTAGGCCAGATAAAGAACTATAAGAATAAATAAAACATTACCAAATAAGAAAAGAACCGAATGTAAGATATAAGGCAATTAATACGAAGAAAGTTAAATAAATTGTAAAAAAGACACACTGCCGTTTGTGAAAATTGCAACACCAAGAAGGAAACGCATGGATTTAATGCCACAGGTTACGTACATGACAAATAACAAATGATAAACTTTTCAAACCTATACACGACCTTTGAGCCCTAATATTCAGTATTTGGTGTGGCCTCCATGCGCTGCAATTAGAACTGCTATACGCCGTGGCAGTGAATCAAAATGGTTCTGAATAAGTTCCTGAGGGATTTCCCTCCACGCAGTTTGTATTCGAGCCCACAAATCCGTGACACCGCTTACTGGAAGACCGTGACGCCGACCAACCATATCCTAGACATGTTCGATGGGCGACATGTCAGGCGAACATGCAGGCCAGGGGAGCAATGGTACCCGTCGCTCTTCGAAGAAGGTTTGTACATTTCTCGCAATATGTGGCCGGGCATTGTCCTGTTGAAATGTGGCCTGTGGAGATGCCTGAAGCAGGGGGGAGTACCTCAGGTTCTACAAACACCGTTAGGTATCGGTTGCTGTTCAAAGTGCCCTCAATTCGTTGGAGGCGAGATCGGTTGTTGTAACCAATGGCGCCCCAAACCATCATACCTGGTGTCTGTCCGCTATGCCGCTCAACAATGCAGCCCTCCAGGTTGCGCTCACCACGGTACCGCCGGACACGTATGTCGCCATCACTGTAGGACACGTAGAAGCGGGACTCGTTCGAAAAAACTACATTTGGCCACTCAGCACCTCAGTGACGGTGTTCACGTGCCCATTGCAGTCGGAGGAGCTTGTGGTTTCTGGACAATGGAAGCCGACGTAATGGCATGCACGCAACCAGTCCAACCTGCAGCAGACGGCGACGAACCGTTGATGCAGACAAGTTCACACCTGTTGCAGTGCTCCAGCGTCGAACCAACACTGTGGATGAAGCTGTACGGTCCGTTATGGACATGCGGACAAGATGACGGTCATCCCGTGCTGTGGCCAGTACCCGCTCTTCGCTGCGTACGACCTTCATCTATTCACTGCTTCCACACACGCAACACTGTTGTAGCAACATGCCCTGTAAGAGCGGAAATAAACCCGCTTCCCGGAGGCCGATCATTTTGCCACATTGGAACTCGCTCACATGCCGATATGGCTCCCTTAGACGTCGACAAGGCATACTGGCACTCACTTTATTGTTTCCACTTTGTTTGACAGCTCTGGACTGACTACACTGGGCGCAACACTGACTTCGTCGGACCGACACGAGAGGGCTCTTATCAGCCTATGTGTACCCCATCTCTCTGCAAACCTAATCACTTATTGCTTGCACAGTTTTCTACAGTTCCATCAAGGTTGTAGTTATTCGAGAAATTCTTTCTTGGTGATGCAATTTTCGCAAATAGCAGTGTAGAACAAAGTAACTCTGCAAAGTGATTTGGGTTCAGAAAACGGGCAAAGTTAGTAAGCTGCAACGACAGGCACGAGGGGAGGTCACTAAGAACCGTTTAACATACAGAAGGAATGTTATGAAAAGGAAAAAGCCTGTAGCAGTAGGCTTCGAAAGTAGATAATATTGGAAATCTCACGTTCACTCCTGCAAAAATAAAACACAGCCAAGCAGAAACAAAACGGTAATGTTAGACGCTAGAGAAGGCGATCATACAACAATTTAACAGCCAATTACAGAAAAGAGAAAGTAAGTGAAATAGTAAATAAGAACTTAGAAAATTCGCGTGGCTAGAAAAAGGGCTGTGCTCAAATAGAATATCGGCGTGAAATAGAAATTTTTCTATGAGCGGAGCACAGTTTCAGGCAGGGGTAACTTTGTTACTTCGTGTCGAATATTTGTGAGGGAAGGTTGCGTCACACGGTGTCAGAAATATTAGAGCAAATTTCTGTGTTCAATTAAAGTATTTAGTAATAAGGTTACATTAAGGGAAAGCGAATTCAGGGGGGCTGAGGCAGTAATAGCACGCAAAAATTGTAGGCGGATTCAGATATTTGGTCTTGTGTGAAGGGAAATCAAAGTGTTAATTATATTCGTGTGGATCCAAAGCATAAAGGGCAAAGCGAAGGAGAACACGTCTTTCATTTTCCCCTGACCCCGCTCCTATGAGATATCCATTCACTACCTGAGCCGGCCAAAGTCAACTCCTTTACACTAATCATATTCCTCACCAAGCTACCTATCATCACCGGAACCGCTACACTATGCTCTTGACGTCAGCAGCTAGGATGTTGCTCCAGTGTGTCTTACCCGGAAAATAAACATAGTCCTGATCTGTATCCTTTAAATTTACATTCGAAGTACTCTAGTTAGTATGTATAACATAGTAAAAATCTTCCACATATTATATACTAGGGCGGATCGAAAAGTAACGCACAATAATTTTTTTCTGCTTTGGTATTGCAGCTGGAATGTTGCAATTTCACACAGATATGGTTTGAAGTTTTCACAATACAGGGTATTTTTTCATGTGCAGCCCTAGCGAGAGAAGCGTGAACTACGCAACAAACGTGGCGTGCATGTTACTGTCGTCTACGTGTAAAGAGCAGAGAGGTGTGGTTCGTTATCTGTGGGTCAAAGGGCATAAACCGAGTGATATTCACAGGGACATGCGTGGTGTGTATGGGTATGATTGTATGGACCGTAGCAATGTCTCCAGGTGGTGTGCATTCTTCCTAGAGGGCCGTGTGAACCTTAGTGATTCACCACACTCCGCGATGCCGGTATCAGCTGCAACCCCGCAGAATATCATAGGCATTGAGGCGGCAATTTTGAAGGCCCCGCGTGTGCAACTGCGAACTTATCGCAACAGTTCAACATTTCCTATGGTGCAGTGTACGATATTGTTCACGAAACGTTGAAATTTCGTAAAGTTAGTGCTCACTGGGTGCCTTAGAACCTGACAGACAACCACAAGGGCCAGCGAATGATGACGAGCTTGGATCACTTAACGCGGTACACCGCAGAAGGGCATGACGTTCTGAAAGGAATCGTCACTGCTGATGAGTCGTGGGCATACCACTACACGCCCGAAACCAAGCAGGCAAGTATGGAGTGGCAACATGCTGGTTACCCAGTGAAGAAAAAATTCAAAGTGACTCAATCTGCTAGGAAAATGCTTGTGACGGTGTTCTGGGATATGCATGGTGTTGTATTGGTGGACTGCTGAACACGGAGCCACTGTGAATGCTACAGCGTACATGAAAACTTGGTGAAGTTACGCCACAACATGAATGCTGACGATGTCAAAATTCTTCATAACAATGCAGGCCCCATGTTGCTGCTGCTGTTCGTGCAAAAATCACCAAATTTGGTTGGGAGGTGCTCCAGCATCCACCATAAATCCGGACTTTCATCTGGTCACATGAAGAAATTCCTGGCCGGCCAACGCTTTGCGACAGATGTGGAAGTGAAATCAGCAGTCCGCAGATGGCTATACTCCAAGGAAACGGACTTCTACGAACAGGCCATATTGAAACTGGTATCACATTGGGAGAAATGTGTTGAGACACTTGGTGACTATGTCAAAAAGTAGGTAAAAGGTGTAAGTTCATTTGTGATGTTTGTTTTGTTTTAACTATTAAACGTTTTTGTAAAAAAAAATATTGTGCGTTACTTTTCGATCCGCCCTAGTACATAATATCCAGAACAGTTTCTGTTGGGTTACGAGCAAACAGAGCAGTGGGCATTACTGGTACAAACAGATTCGCCTTATTCAGTAATAGGGCAGCGGAAAACAACTTTTTCTTTGACCCGGGAGAGATCGGCTCCATCACTGAACTTCAACTAACATAATGGCCATTGTGGGTGTTCTCTGTTTCAGCTCGACATGACAGCTCTTCATATTTCGTAACCACCACGCACATTCTGATGGGCGCGGCCCCCGAAAAGCACAATTCATTAGAAGGTGCTGGTGCATTCAAGTTGCTCAAACCTGAATGGAGGAAGAGCAAACAGAAAAACAACTGATAAAATCTGAGGTGTTGCATTCACATGACTTTCCCTACTTCATGTTAATCGAGGTAAACATTTGCAGAAACTATCTTATTGCTAATTTTCTTGTAGATGCAAGGGGAATATGGTAGGCTTTAAGCGATAGTCACATGTTTTAAGAGGTGGTTGCTATGTGGAGTATTCCATTCTCTTTGTATGTACAGGACATCTCGGAGATGGTTCATTCCATAAAAAGATGCATATCACATAAATTGTATGCTTTAACGAGCTCTACATTTTTTGTGTAGAACAATTTTGTTTGTCCCTTACGGTTTACCAGTTATGCAAAAGCAATTCGGAAAGAAGAGGGGACATTTCCAGAAAATTCAAGATATACATTTTGTTTGTCATGAAAATATCTGAAACATATGATATTTTACACAAAATTGTTTGAGCCATCTTTTAGAAAACCAAAATTTTCGAAAAATGTTCCCTGTAAAGGATAGTAGTTTGGGGTGAGGGAATTTTCTTGAAAATGTTCGTGTTGTGGCAGTATTTTATATCACAACATTGTAAATGCCAGAGTGATTGTAGTGTAAATAAGCATTACTGTATGACAATGATTTGAGATGTTTGTTAATTATAAGCATTGTTGGGAAATAAGTTTACACGGCCTCACTGAAACTGACAATAGGAGCGGGTAACAATGAGCGAGGGGGTGAGGTGTTTATCAATTATTAGAGACAAGCAAATGACGTCAGAGTAGCGCGCATTTCTTTAGAAATGGAGGGAATTTCTTCCCTAGAGCGTATGTGTTCGTAATTTTGATTGGATATAAATATAGACGCTAATGTTGGCCCGTTTTATTAACCAATAGTAGCTCGATTATAATCTTTAGGCATATCGGGGTGAGGGAATATAAATTATGAAGCCGAAAGACGGGTAACGTTCAGTCCAATAGAAGCACTCGCTGGTAATACGTCGTGCAGTCCAACAGAATCATACACAGGTTATACGTCGCACAGTTCATCAGAATCATTCACGCGTTATACGTCGCGCAATTGTACAGAATCTCTCGCGTCGTAAAGTTAGTTATAAATGTGAAATACGCGAATTAATAATGTGCAGCAAATAAGTGATTATACTAACATAAAAAATATAACAGTTTCAGTCTGGCGTGTATCAAGAGTAAATATGTGAAATTAATTAATTGTGACGGCAATGAAAGTGTAAAAACAAATTCTTTTATAAGTGTTATCTTTCAGTAACAAATCCTTTCCGTTTACACACCCTGTTCAAGAGATATGCTCGACTGAGTAGTAATAATAGCTAGCCGGAGGACAAAGAATCCAACATTCAAAGTAGTAAAACAATAACAGGCGTTCAGCAATAAGATAACACGAAGTTACCGTGCCAAATTGGCTCCCATTTGTTTATTCAGGGCACCTCAAAACATGTATTTCAGGTGAAATCTCGATATAGAATTTTTGGGTGGAATACAATACGTAGTAGAGAAATAGAAACTTGTTTTATCGAGATAAGCTTTCATTACACATTTTCACATTTCGTTGTAGGTATAAGAAGAATGCAGCGAGAGTTATATTTTTAAAAAGCGCGTCGTTATGTGATGAGTCTGAAATCCCATTGGAAAACTGGCTATTGCCTTACAGCTTTTTATAAAGTGAGTATCGTGTACTGGTGTTCATAAAGCAGTATCGGTATCTAGTATCGAGAAATAGTGGTATTTAACTTCAGTACCTTCCAAAGATGCGACACGAACATTTTCAAAAAAATCCTTCCCGCTCCAAACTACCTTTACATGGAAAATATAGGGTCTTTCAACAAGAGTGTCCTATCTTTAACATGCGATAGCTGCCGTTGTTATTGAGTTACAGCAGTGGTTACAGTTGTTATTGACAAATAGCCATGCAACGTGACAGCATTCAGCAACGCGTAGAAATTGTGAAAATTTATTATCAAAATGGATCATCTGTTCACCAAACCTTCCGTGTATTGCGTGAAGTTTACGGTGTACATAATCGTCCCTGAGAGAGAACGATTCGGCGTTTGATCGATAAATTTGAAAGAAGTGGTTCTGTCAGCGATCAAAGAACGCCTGTACGTAATCGACGTAAGCGCTCCAACGAAAACATAGGCGCCGTTCGTGAGAGTATACGCGAGAACGGAAACAAAACAATTGCTCGTCGAGCGCAAGAATTAGGGCTCTCGCCGACCACAACTTGGCGAATTCTGCATCTGGGCTTGAAGTTTCACGCTTACAAAATGGTGTTAACTCAAGAACTAAAGCCCAACGACCATAGGTTGCGCCGTGTATTCGCTGACTGGGCTATGGGGCAATTGGAAGCTGAAACGGAATTTTGTCGAAAAATCATCTTCAGCGACGAAGCCCACTTTTGGATGGATGGTTGTGTTAACAAACAAAATTGTCGCTATTGGAGCAATCAAAATCCAATGCAGAATCAAGAAAGACCACTTCATCCCCAAAAAGTTACTGTGTGGTGTTGATTTTGGTATGGTGGAATCACTGGTCCATGTTTTTTCCAAGATGAAGATGGGGAAGCTCTAACTGTCAATGGAGAAAGATATCGGGCTCTTATAAGGGACTAGTTTTGGCCCCAATTGGATGGTATGGACCTCAGAAACATTGGTTCCACCAAGATGTTCCACATTTCATACTGCTCTCGAAGCAATGGATGTTTTGAAGGAGAAGTTCAGAGGTTTCAGCATTTCTCGTGGTGGTGATGTTAACTGGCCCCGTGATTTAACGCCGTTGGATTACTTCGTGTGGGGTTATGTTAAATCTGGAGTTTATGTCAACGAGCCAGAAACAGTAAATGATCTTATGAATAACATCACGCGTGTTATTCGTGAAGTTGGACCTAATTTACGTTCTTCTGTCATTGAAAATTGGGTCAACCGTATACGTGCATCCCAACGAAGTCACGGCGGTCACTTAACTGATGTTCTCTTCCACGCGCAATGACATTAATTATGTTCCAAAATAAAACAATAAATAAACTTCTATCATTTATAGGACGTGTTTTATTTAAGTTCAAAGATAGGAAATTCTTGTTAAAACACCCTATATGTTTTTCTTTCTTCTCAAAAATAATTCTGATAATGTTGATTAAATGCCACATATTTCAAATATTTACATTATAAAAAGAATTTACATTCTTAATTTTCTGGGAATAGGTTGTTAAGTCCTGTACATTCGGAATGAATTTCGCTTAACTGGTGAAGCATAAGAGATAAACGAAGGCTTATTGCTTCAGTTGTTTCTCGCGATGTCATGGAAACAGTATGGAATTTTAAGGCCAGTATATAGCGTCCAGGTCTAAAACATTTGACAATTGCCTATTCCATGTGTACCTATACGAAATTGCACTGAAACTACCTAGTATTCATGCAAATAGAAGAATAAGCTTTTACTAGAATTATTTGTAGACGTTTTATAAGAAAAAACGTTAGTGGATAGAGAAAGTCATATGAATGTAACACATCAGATATCGAGCGAGGTGTCGCCGTGGTAACGCGTGTGACTCGGATTCGAGAGGTGCTGGGTTCGATTCCAGGTGACTTTTTCGTAACCCATGGGCTTTTGGGGGTGTTTTCCCTGACCGTCAGGCGAGTGCTGGAGTGGATTCTTTCAGCCCCCGAATTTCTTTTCCTTCCATTTCGATCAGTTCATCGTTTCCTTCATCCTTCACCCCGTTAAGTCTGTTTCAGGGTTGGAATTGTCGGCGATGATGTTTCGGTGCGGCGTGGCAGGGAAAAAGATGCTCTCTGTGGAACCTTCTCCGTACCTGGGCCTTCTGCTGTTTGCCGCTGTATACCGACCGCGCCTACTGTCGCGGCGTCTGTCTGGAATCTGTAGGACCATGGCATTGCTCTGCCGTCACTCCTAGTTCCGGTCGCCTGGGCAAAAGTAATTATATCCTTATTGGATTATATGATTTTTTGAAGGTTTTCCCTTAACTTTAAGTCTTGCGCTTTTACTTCAATCGTAAGATGCTTTCTAACGTTGATTTATCTTTCAAGAGAGCACCCTGCTTATTATAAAATAGTCTTGGAGATGTAAACGTAACTTAAAATCTGGTGATAAATGGCAACAGTTACAAAAAAACAGCTAACCTATACAGCACAAAGTGTATCATGCTTCCCGCGCCATCTTCTAAATCTTGGCATCACCTTCACTCGGTTTTACTCCCTGTCTGCCTCTCTAGTGACATTGCAGAGTAGGCCTTCTGTAATAAAACAAAACAAATGTGAAATCGATTCACCAAGTCGACTGAGTAAAATCTCGCACTCTTGTAGGCTCCGTGCTTATACTAGTGTTTCAAAACTGTAAAGCTGCATTTCAGTTTATTAATTGGAAAATAATCGTATATCTAATGTTTAAACAAATGAATTACTGCAATTTCTTTTGTAGATTCTTGCTTTCTCTACTATGTATAGTAAGTATGGGAAGTATTGCATTCCACACAAAAACTCGATACGTAGATTCACAGGAAATACATGTTTTGAGGTGCACTGAATGCATATAAAGCATTTTTGGAAACATGTCCGTGTGTGTGTGTGTGTGTGTCTGTGAACAGCATAACGCAGAAAGGAACAGTCGGATAAACACCAAACTTGGTATTTAGGTACAGTATCTTCCAGAGATGCGACACGAAGGTTTTCAAAAAAATCCCCCACCCCAGATTACCCTTTACATGGAACATTTTTCGAAAATTTTATTTTTCTCAAAAACGGCTCTAACGATTTTGATTAAAGTATCATATGTTTAAGATATTTTCATGGCAAATGAAATGTATATCTCGAATTTTCTGGGAATGTCTTCAAAAGTATTCTTCATTGTGAACGACTTTTGCATAACTGGTAAACCATAAGAGACAGACAACATTTTACTACACAAAAAATGTAGATCACGTTAAAATACACAATTTATGTCTTATACATTATTTTTGTTGAGTGAACCATTTTCGAGATATTGCTTGTTATTCCCTTAAATTTTCCAATGCTTATACTTTTTCTCAAATTCGTTATTAATTTTTTATATCCTGGTAATACAAAGAGAATGCAATGCGCCACATAGCAACCAGCTCTTAAGATATTTGACTATCGCTTAAAGCCTACCATATTCCCCTTGCATCTACAGGAAAATTAACAATAAGATTAACATCTCGATATCTCGATTAACATGAAGCATATGGAGAATAATCGTTTGTAAAAATACTTTGTACAAGAGTAGAGAAAGGAAAAATCATTATTATTGAAGTTAAAACTGGAGTTTATAAAGTGAAAATAGGATATAAAATTATAAACCCATTTGAGACAATTAAAACAAAAGACATCTTTAACGAAGTGAATAAAGCACGTATCCATAAGAGAAATAAAACCAAGATTTGAACTAATTGGCCACGATATAAGTGCGTGCAGTGGGAAGAGGAACTAAACAGGGTGGGCGGGGCATAGGAAGGACAGTCAGATAAAGAAAACACCCGCAGCGGACTTTCTTTTACTATCTCGGCTGAGGCCTGCAAATGAAGTAAAAAAAATTGGAAAGAAAGGAGATAAAGAAGAAAAATAGTTTTAATGACATTAAAGATAAATAATGATATTAATGTGTGTTAAACTATTCGATACTGAACGATTAAACATAAGAATAATAATTTAATTTAATGAATAATACAATATGAGGCGGCGCCGTAGCGAGTGGTTAGACCACTCGCTTCTCACTAAGGCGGCCCTGGTTCAATCCCAGGGAACCGCATGTGGGATTTGTGATGGGCGTCTGGGCGGGATTTCTCCGTGTTCTCTGTTCTTCATTTCATTCGTCTTTCATCCCGTTGGTCTCTTTCAGGGTCGGAAGTATCGGCGATGGTGTTTCGGTGCAGCGTTCCTGAGAAAAGGGATGCTATTTGCGACTCTCTCCTCCCTCGGTTTTCGCTGGCTGCGGGGTTTCCGAAACCCTTGAAGAGCATTGGATGGGATGGGATCCCGGGTCTGCCTGTCCGTTTCTATCTGGAAACTTAGGGACCCTGTCATTGCTGTGCGGTTGATGCTGTATCCTTCCTCCTGGGAACGCCTCCTCGTGGGACGTAGGTAGAATATCGGTTCTGAATCGGTGTCGAGTCCCCATCCTGTCCTATCCTACTATACGTAATAGAGAAAGTAATAAGTGATAGTGGGTACAGAAAGTCATGTGAATGTATAACATATCACAATTGTTAATTAATTTTGAGGATTGAGAAGCTAGTAACAGTGATATGTCATAATTTAAAATAAAGAGAGTTGAAGGTTGTTACACTACATCACTAAAATGTTCTTACACGTTATGGGAGACGGTTTGCTCCCATCGTCAGCATGTCCTCAACTGAGTTTGCCGGCTATTCTGGGGTATGTGTGTGGCTAGTGGCGTTCTCTGGTGCTGGGCTGATGAACCTCCAAAGGCTGCGGTGTGGCGGTAGTTCGAAATTCATTAGGTGGTTCCTGTGTTTAATGATATGTATTTTTTCCCAGATGTCAAATTCATTACTGCTGTTGATCTGTTTTAAGAGTTTTATGTTCGGAGTGATATCATGGTTTGAAGACCAGAAATGATGTGCTACTGCTGATTTATCTGGCTGCTTTTGGTAAATGCATCTCATATGCTCTTTAAGTCTTATTTCAAGATTTCTTTTGGTTCTTCCTATGTATACCAGGTTACATTCATTACAAACAATTTGATATATACCAGCTGATTTATCGTTGGGGATAGGATCTTTTGTTCTGTTGCATAGTAGTTTTTGTATACTGTGGTTATTTTGTGGAGACAGGGTGATGTTGTATTTCTTGAAAATCCTTTGAAATTTATGATGTGTCCAAGGGTGGTAAGTAAATTTCCTATATGCTTGTGGTTTTTGTTGTCTGAGTAAAGTAGTCGTTTACTGGATGTATTTCTGTCCTTCAAACGTTTTTATCTTCTTATCTATTGTTTTTATCTGGTAGTGATGTAGTGTAACAACTTTCAACTCTCTTTATTTTAAAGTAAAAGAATTGTTTTTTCTGAATAGCAGGTCACTTAAGCCCTATTACACGCAGAGTTATGCTTACGGCTGTATACGTATACGTTTTACAACCAGGTGCCTCTTTAATCAAATGCTTTGCTAACTAAACACCGACGGCCCCTGCCGTTTGTGTTATTGTGCGATTTCGCTGCTGCATACATTTCCCAATTATTCCCTCAAATTCTTTTCCATTCACGGTTAGTTTAGATTCCGCGCTTTTTATAAACAATTGTGTCGACAAACATGCAAATATTCATTGTTATTCCTTTCAGCAAGTGAAATAAAAACAGTTGCTGTTTTAACACTGTGTAATTCCTTAGCTGCAAGCGTGTTTTCAAACTTTCAGCTACAAAACAAGCACGTGTTTACATGAAAGGTGTTTATTGGGGGAAGGGTATAAAGGTTTTAAATAACAAACAGAGAGGACCCGATTATTTTTTATTCTTTACTATAAGGCAGTATTTTTAACACTTACATGATTTCAGTCAAATTATATAATATATAAATTCAATAACAGCCCGCCTTAAATATATATGTGTATGTAACAATATATAAAAAGTGTATATTATAGTCATTGTAAATGTTTACATTATTGTATACATGTGTAATAATGTTATGTGAATGTATTACGTAATTTAATAATGTAGGAGCTGTGAGAATAACAGGTTAAAAGTTACTAACAATGAGGTAACCTTGAGGCAATTATGAGTAAGAAAGTTTAATAATGCTACTGGTTATTATTGGAGCAACAATAATGTAAATTTTGAGACAGTTTAAAAATAACCAATCAACAATCAGAAAAAGCTTTAGTCAAATGAAGGTATTCTATTGGATTAGGAATAGCCAATCAGAAACTTGAAATACAGAAATTTACAAATTTAGGCGGTAGAAATAAATTCAGTTGCTTGTAGACAGTGTTCCTAACCGCACGTGAGATGCGTCCTCGAGAAGTTTAATACGTATTCAGTGTAAGACGAAAATAGTTTACGTGTTAAAAAGTACAAGTAATTAATAAAAAAAATCTCATAGCTCTCTCTATATCAGTGAAGTGTTATTTAAATCGTGTCAAGCATTAATAAAAGGAGTGAAGTAAAATTATAATCTGTGTAAGCCTACATTCTTCAATCGCACCACTCCCTGCTAAGATATTCATGTCTCTAAAAAAAATGGGTACTATACGTGCGGTTGCAACTACTTCAAGTTCGGCTCCCTAACAGTTGAACTACAATACAACTCCAAATTGGCTCCCAAAACGTGGGGCAAATAACAACACAACAAAATAACCAACAACTTCAACTATTACTGCATTCTCCACCACCTATCTAAAGTAATAGAGATTTTGCCGGAAAAACATGAGGCCAAAAAAAGGAGATTTTTTAGATCCTGTTTCTGGGTGTCTGTGGACAGTATAACTCAAAAACGAAATGTGAGATAAATACCAAAGTTGATATTAAGATCAGTATATTCCAAAATTGGGACACGAATATTTTCAAGAAAATCCCCAAGAAAATCTACCCTTTACATGCAAAAATTCTATATTTTTTATTTTCTCAAAAATAACTTCATTAAAATGCCTTATGTTTATAGTTATTTATATATCAAGTCCGCTAAGGTATTTACATACGTGGTGCATAAAATAGTTTTTATTAAAAACTCTGTAAATTATATTAAATAAAGTAATTTACTATGTAAATATAAAAGGCACAGTCAGTCATTTGTCAACAGCTGCCTGAATCGTACGCTATGAACCCTACTTAAAACGGATGTCAATAGTCGCATTTCTCAATATTTCTGTCTTGAACACCGATAATCTGCTTGTATTTGGGCACGGATAATTTATGCGAATATACAAATTCATGTGTATAAAAATGTAATGTGTTACACTCACATGACTTTCTCTACTCTTGTACAAACTATTTTTACAAACGCTTATTCTCCATATGCTTCATGTTAATCGAGATGTTAATCTTATTGCTAATTTTCTTGTAGATGCAAGGGGAATATGGTAGGTTTTAAGCGATAGTCAAATGTTTTAAGAGCTGGTTGCTATGTGGAGTATTACATTCTCTTTGTATGTCCAGGACCAAAAAAAAAAAAAAAATAATAATAATAATAACGAATTCCCATTTGAGAAAACGTATAAGTATTGGAAAATTTAAGGGAATAACAAGCAATATGTCGAAAATGGTTCACTCAAAAAAAATTTATATGACATAAATCGTGTATTTTAACGCGATCAAGATTTTTTGTGTAGTAAAACTTTGTCTATCTCTTATGGTTTACCAGTTATGGAAAAGTCGTTCACAATGAAGAATACTTTTGGAGACACTCCCAGAAAATTCAAGATATACATTTCATTTGTCATGAAAATATCTTTAAGATATGGTATTTTATTCAAAATCGTTAGAGCCATTTTTGAGAAAGTTAAAATTTTCTAAAAATATTCCATGTAAAGAGTAATCTAGGGTGGGGGGATATTCTTGAAAACCTTCGTGTCGCATCTCTGGAAGATACTGAACCTAAATACCAAGTTTGGTGTTTATCCGACTGTTCGTTTCTGAGTTATGCTGTTCACAGACACACACACGGACATGTTTCCAAAAATGCTTTATATGCATTCAGTGCACCTAAAAACATGTACTTCCGATGAAATCTCGTTATGGAATTTTTGGGTAGAATGCAATACTTTACCTGCTATGCACATGGTAGAGAGATTAACAAGAGAGATTTGTGACGTGTTGCGTGTTGTACTCGCGGTCATAAAAGAACTACAGTTGCAATGTCTATAACACCCGCAAATACCGCTCTTCTCTGTCTCTCTCTGTTTATCCTCTCACCCCGTCAGCTGCCAGTGTCTTTCCAGAAGACGAATGGGATAGTGGCACAAATGAGATTTGAGGCCGAAGATGTTCGGCGCCTAACTTACTTCGTATTCCCTTTCAGCGTAAGGGTAAAGTGCGGAAAAGATCCTTACCGACTTCTATCTTCGCCTCAGGTCTCTGGAGCTTTACACCAACTTCTAAAAATACCTTGATACATTTAATGTATATTTGCAGTGCAAACTGTATCATCACCAGTCAGTCTGAAATACCCATTAAGAGTATTAACTGGCATTCTTCCACACTTTACGATGATAAAAAAACTTCCATCCGACAAATATATGATTGACTAGCCCGCGTTATGCGCATAGCCTTTTAACTTAATTTACGTCTCCCTTCTTTATGAAATTATACTTTACATGACGCTAGCGGATAAAATGTTTAACCACACCAGCTTGTATTAAGGGACATTGGGACTGAATTTTATAACTGTTTGCTTTCTCTACTACATATAGTAAGTAGGGGAAGTATTGTATTCCACCCAAAAATTCAATACCGAGATTTCACCGGAAATACATGTTTTGAGACCCAAGAATCCTAAAAAAGCATTTTTGGAAACATGTCTCTCTCTCTCTCTCTCTCTCTGTATGTGGACGTGTGTCTGTGAAGAACAGCGTAACTCAAAAACAAAAAGTCGGGTAAGTAAAAACTTGCTGATAAAGTTCAGTATCTTCCAAAGATATAGAAGAAGATTTTCAAGAAAATTCCCTCACCTTTCGACATTTTTGAATTCTAAAAAATGGTCTAACGATTTAAATTAAAACAATTTATTAAATGTATTTCCTGGATAAAATATAGAGATGAAAACGTACTATACAAAAAATATAGGTCTCTTTAAAACACACAATTTATTTAAAATAAGTGTTTTTGTGGCATAAGCCATTTCTGAGATATCCGTTATTAAAGGTTCGAACTTTTCTTAGTTCCATTTATACCCCGCCTTTAACTACATTGCTCTTATCGGCGGCCTTTCATTTGGAACTTAGTGCTTATTTGTGTTAGCTCGTGTAACTCTTGTCGTTGGGTTTCTTGTACTTTTGATTTTAAATCGTTAGATCATACACACATTCACAATTTAATTCACACTTACAGACTCTGTGGAGACAGGAATTAATCTTAGCTAGAGAAACATCCCCCCCAGCCGAAAATTGAACGCGGACACCTCACACACAGGCAGTTGCTCTATCCACTGAGCTACGGGGCCAGCCCACTTCGAATTGTACAATACTTGGTCATTCTTAAAAGTCGTGTCAACATTCAGTTGTTTCTCGCGATATCATGGAAACAGTATGGAATTTTAAGACCAGCATATAGCGTCCAGTTGTTAAACATTTGACTATGGCTGTTCTCTTTGTATCTATAACGAAATGGGTAATGTAGCTGTTTCTGTAAAGGTTTATATGGTTAAAACTCTTCTAGATAGGTAAATAAGTTTTATTGAAATAGTTTGTGTACTCACTAACACTCACATTCGCATAGAGGGTAGATAAAGTCATGTGAATGTATCACATCAGATTTTTTAATTTTAAATCTATTCCCTTGACACACCCAATATGAGTAATTAAAGAAATGACTGTGGAAAAGCTCAAATTTCTATTTCAAATAGTTTCTCATATAATACAATTAAAGTTTGTAATTAGCTAAAGAATGCAAATTTTGTAAAAGTGCCTAGTGCATTTAAATTTTTCCAGAGAAGTATTATGGTGATGTTTTCCAATACTTTAATAAAATGAAAATACATGTAAGGGTTGAAGTTTATGTTATTGGTTTTAGAGAAATAAATATTAGTTTTATGAATCTGCTAGTGTTAACATTTTGTTTATCTATACTAATGCCACGAAAGTTTTCTGCCATCTGGCAGTAGGAATTCGCTATTTTTTAATCTATGAATGTTTGAATGCTCTTAGTACAAACAATATGAATACATAATGTATCTTTATTGGTGCCATATATTTGTGGGACGTGTTCCTGACATCAAAACAGTAAAAAAAGTTCATATGAACATGGCTATGAAAATCATTTATTTCAAGAGTTACAGCATAAAATCGAAAGTTACAAAAACTTCGAAGTGGTTTCCTCTTGCTTCTATGCGTTCAGTAAGCCCGCGTTGCACGCTCTGGCGTACTCTGTTGAAAATTCCTGGTGTGTTTCGTATTTGGTCAAATCCTCTGAAAATGTCAACATCAGGCACAGGAGTCGCATAAACCAAGGACTTCAAATGTCCTCAGACGAAGAAATCCATTGGATTCAAATCAGGCGATCGAGCAGGCCATGCAATGTGACCCCCTCGACCAATCCAGCTTTGCGGAAATCGATCATTCAAAAAATTACGAGCTATCATACTGATATGAGCTGGAGCACCATCGTGTAAAAACCACATTCGTTGGATGATGCTCAGAGGCATAATATCGGTTAAGTGATGCAATTCATTTCTGAGAGACTGGAGATAGGTTTGTCCATGCAGACGCGGAGCGAAGAAGCAGGGACCTATAAGGTGATCATGAATGATTCCACCCCAAACGTTGAGACAGAACCTCTGTTAGAATTTTCAAATGCTCAGTTATGAGTGTTATGAAAATTGAAGATGCCGTCGCGAGTAAAACCAGCCTCATCCGTGAATAAGATACAGGCTAGGAAATTGATAACACAGCGCACTGCTGTAACATGCGTTGACAGAAACGTCTTCTTGGCTCAAAGTCCGCCTCACGTTGAAGGTGATACGGGTACAGAAGATTTTCATGCAGAATTCTCCAGATAGTCATATGATTAACTCTTTCCATTACAGACATAGTCTTGTGCTTTGTGATGGGTCTGCATCCACAGCACGAACAACTCGTTCTTCAAGCTCAATGCCTCGTACCGCTCTTGGTCTCCCAACATTCCTAGTACTCCTCTCAAATGCGCCATTCTCTCTCAAGCGTTGGTGATTTCGTGCGAATGTTCTTGCACACGGTAACTGCCTGTTAGGTTACCTTTCTGCATAAAGTTCACGTGCTCGTGCTGCATTGCCGTCTGCACGGCCAAACGTGTAGTGTATATCCGTCTATTCACTCATGGAATACATCTATTTGACCTATAACAACGAAACGGTTGATTTTCAGACCAAAGTACATATGAACTTTTTTTTACTGTTTTGATGTCAGGAAAACATCCCCAAAAATATGGCACCAATAAAGATACATTCTGTAGAAAAGAATGAGGCGTGTTAGGAGTTGGCGAATGGCATTAACTCGGGTCAATAATTAGTGAAGTGCCAACAGTTAATAAAGTAGTGTAAATAAGTAGTGAAGTCAAGTAGCAACAGTTAATAAAGTCAAGTGTCAATAATCATTGTCCGTTCATCCACCTGCACGACCACACCTGCGATAAGAGCTTATAGCCGAGGGCAACGGAGACCACATCTTGGCAGCTAATAACCCATCCACACGTACTTATCGCCTGAGAAAGCAACCCACAAATCCCATCCGCCTCAGCCTGCATCGCAACGGTGAAACGTAATGGGTTTTTAAAGCGTGTACAGGTCAATATGAGGACTATGAAGGGCGGCAAGTTGAAGTATTATTGCACAATCAGTGTATGTTTTATACCAGATGTTGTTGCAGTGCGAACCAGGATTGCCAACTTTCACCTTACTCTCCGAGAACACCAGCCGCGCCCTCTATGTAAGGTCAGCGACCTTTCACGTCAACAGATGCCTATCGTAAAATTTCGCACTGAGTCATTGTGTCCAGGACAGAACTCTGCTATTTCAAATCACCCACGGTTTTATTCTTCCGTTGAACCTATCAAAACATTATGCTAGGAGTTAATGTTTAACATTGGCGAGGGGGCAGTGGAGGAAGAAAGTGAATTTCCACAATTTGATATGTGAAATCAAATAAAGACAACATTCTTACCTCCCGCTTAGCACAGACTTGGGACTCAGCAACTATAAGGTACACTGGGACTGAGGTTTTAAGTGAAAATGATTGAATTTTCTACTTTTGACTTTTCAGTTACATGATATAAATATTCTAAATATAGGGTCTTTCAACAAGAGTGTCCTATCTTTGAAGTTAAATAAAACACGTTCTATAAATGATAGAGGTTTATTTCTTTTTTTATTTTGGAAGATAATGTTAATCTAGAAAATGTGTCCCGTTTCATCCTCTAGTTCTAGTTCTAGTTTGAGAAGGGGTGGGTTTTATGCCCAAGCACTGTGACCTTAAGATCTATTGCGCATCCCCCCTTTCATCAGTTAAGTAGTCTGTTGCTCGATATGAACTTAACCAGACTGCTAACTGAGGCTTTCAATAGTCCATCTATCTTTGGAAAGTGACTGCCAAAAATACTTGCTCTTTGATTCGCAAAAGCAGGGCAATCACATAGTAACAGTCTCATCTCCTTCTAGACATCTACTACAGTTAGGGTTGTTAAACAATCCCATTCTGTATAGATTAAACTTTAGGGCACAGTGTCCTGTAATGAATCCTGTTGCCCATGCAAGTCTTCTTCTACTAAGGCCGCGCAAGTATTTTGCCCGGCTGTTATCCAGGTCTGTAATGAACAACTTGGAATGTGTGCAACCCTCAATGGAGTTCCAGTAGTTCTTGTTTTCTGCTTGAGCCCAGCACTTAATAGCCTGTTTCACTGGTCTGTAAGACACTCCCAATACAGGCTCCGGACCAAAAAATGGGATTTCACTGCCAATCTTGGCAGCTGCTTCATCTGCTTCCTCATTGCCTGGTATACCTGTATGTCCTGGCACCCACATAAGTTGAACCTTATTGTGTTCAGCCAGTGTCATTAAGGATTCCCAGCATTCTGAGACGAACTTTGATTTTATTGATGGTGATTCAAGTGCTTTAAGAGCAGCTTGACTGTCTGAAAGGATAAGAACACTTCTATTCTTATATCTTCTTTTAATGCTTTCCATGACACTGGCTAGGATTGCATAAACCTCAGCCTGGAAAACTGTAGCTAAGGTACCAAGACTATAAGAAATCTTGGTACCATTACCGTAAAGCCCAGCCCCCGTTCCCGATTTGGTTCTAGAACCATCAGTATACCAGATTGGGCCTTTGTTATTATGAGGTTTTACCAGTCTTTCCCATTCACTCCGCTGTGGATAGGATACCGTAAATTTCAAATCAAACTTGAATCTTGTTTCAAGAATGTCAGTCCCCATGTTGAGTATCTGTTGTACATTCTTATCCCAAGGAAGCTTGAGCTGATTAATATGTCCAATATTAGACACTTTGGTTTGGCGACAAATACGGTGATCATGGCTTCTGCCTTCATCCATATGTGGAGAGGTGTGAGCCCAATCAGCATCTCCATTGCCGCAGTTGGAGTAGTTTTGAAGGCTTCCATAATTGAAATGCAGAAGGTCCTCTGTGATTTACAGATTTCCTTTCTGCACAACTTTAAATTAACTCTAGGCCACCACATCAGTGCGGCATAAGAGAATATAGGTCTCACCATGACAGTGTATATCCAATACACTATGCTAGGTTTCAGACCACATGTCTTGCCAAGCATACCTCTACATGTCCCAAAGACTCTGTAGGCTTTGGTAATACATATGTTTCATCCTCACACTACCTTTTATACAAAACTAGCTATAACTCTTACAGACGCTATTTTACCAGGGCGTTTAGATCCATTGAATCTCTTTCGCTCATTTATATATTTTAGATCTGTTTCTCGCATGTCAAGGATTTTCGAGTCATTTAAAAAGTGTCATGTCTCTCACTCCACTTGTTTCGTCCACCCTTGTGTCCTATTGAAGGAGGCGTATCCAGAAAGTCAGCCTAGCGGCGCAACTAGATTCCAACTTTGTATAGGGTCTTTCAACAAGAGTGTCCTATATTTGAACTTAAATAAAACACGTTCTATAAATGATAGAGGTTTATTTCTTTTTGTATTTTGGAACATAGTTAATGTCATAGTTCTTGAGTTAACACCATTTTGTAAGCGTGAAACTTCAAGTCCAGATGCAGAATTCGCCAAGTTGTGGTCGGCGAAATCCCCAATTCTTGCGCTCGACGAGCAATTGATTTGTTTCCGTTCTCGCGTACACTCTCACGAACGGCGTCTATGTTATCGTTGGAGCGCTTACGTCGATTGCGTGCAGGCGTTCTTTGATCGCTGACAGAACCACTTCTTTCAAATTTATCGATCAAACGCCGAATCGTTCTCTCGCAGGGACGATTATGCACAACGTAAACTTCACGCAATACACGGAAGTTTTGGCGAACAAATGATCCAACTTGATAATAAATTTTCACAATTTCTACGCGTTGCTAAATGTTGTAATGTTCCATGACTATTTGACTATAACAACTGCTGTAACTCAATAACAACGACAGCTATCACATGTTAAAGATAGGACACTCTTGTTGAAAGACCCTTTACTTATATTCAGTTTCTTATAACTAAAACATTTACACATGTAACTCATTATGTATACAATATGTATATATGTTCCGTCTGAAGGCGAAATTAATTTTATGCTACGAGAACTCTAGGTTGCATTGGCGCTAAAGTTCATTGTCGATATGTCATCTGTTTATAATGTATTTATTTATTGATTCCTATAGCAACGTCGAGGTTTTGATGCCTTGAAAATGCGACTTTAAAACAACTGTTAAACTGGTTGGTCTCATATGTAACGGTTTTTAAGTTTGATGTATTATAATCTCTAATACTATTTACAGGATGTCATGGCTAGTATTGCGAGAATGTATCAGTCGTCAATTGTTAATACACAATCACAAAATGGAAGTTACAAAGTTTGAGATGAGAGTCCTTCTAAAGCACTACTGAAAACAAGATTATAAAGCTGCTGCCGCGGTTCGAAAAATATGTGAAGTGGAAGGAGAAGGTGTCGTTAGTGGCACAACGATGGTTCCAACGTGGAGAAGAAGACACTAAAGATTTACCACCTTCTGCAAGACCTAAATTATGAGAAATTGAGAATACACGCACAGTTTGGAAGAAAATCTCAAAAAAGTACCTGTAGGCTGTCAGAAGAACTTGGTCCATCAAAAGATACCACACATCACCAGATTAAGAAACTTGGAAAATCAAACAGAAGCTGTAGATTGTACCTCATGAACTGACACCTCTACAGGCTCAAAGAAGAGTGGATATCTGTCGTCAACTTATTGGTAATCCCATGGATGATAGATTTATCAGGAGAATTGTCACACTGATGAAAAATGGGTCTATTATCTCCATCCTGACGCCTCGAAACATTGGCTCAGCCCCAAAATAATGCTGTGTGTCTGGTGGAATTTTGAAGGAGTGATTCACTGATAGTTTGTTTCAAACGGACGTGCAGTCAATGTGGATCTTTATTCTCAACAACTGGAACAAGTTCATGAAATTTTGAGACAGAGATACTGAGTATTAGTTAACTGAAATAGAGTTCTCTTGCAGCAGGACAATGCACCAATAACCATGACAAAAATTCACGAAATTGAAGGAGTCGAACTGCTACCTCACCCAGCATACAGCCCTGATCTTGCGCCATCATATTACCATCTGTTTCGATCCATGGCCCATGTCTTGCGTGGAAGAAATTTTGAAACTATTGAAGCTGTTGCAGAGGGTATCACCGAATTATTTGCTTCATAAACCAGAAATTAGAACAGTCGCGGGCTAATAAACCTCGTTGAAAGATGGCTAAAGACCTCTGATGGTCTCTAATTTGAAGGGTAGTTTAATTTCTTGTAAGAAAACGTTCCAAATAAAACTTTGCTTAAAAAACCGACGTTACTTATGAGACACCATCTATAGTACCCAAAAATGGGGAAACATGTCAGTTTTTTACATTATTTCCCTTTACATTTTAGTAGGCCCATCTATGTTTCATTCATATAACCTGCTCTACCATCTATCCTTTACTAATTACACAAATTATTCTAACTCAAGTTTATTTTTCTTCTACTATATTTTAATTGAAATAAAAATTTGCAGAAATAGCTATAGATACAAAGAGAACAGCGACAGTCAAATGTTTTAAGAACTGGACGCTATATGCTGCCTTAAAATTCCATACTGTTTCCATGACATCGCGAGAAACAACTGAATGCTAACAGAACTTAAGAGAACGACGAAATGAACAATTCGAATTAAAAACGCATATCTCAAAAATGGCTTATGTCACAAAAAACTTATTTTAAATAAATTGTGTGTTTTAAAGAGATACAAATTTTTTGTGCAATACGTTTACGTCTATCGCTTAACGTTTACCAGTTATACAAGATTATATAAAATTGCTTCCGAATGAAGATGACTTTACAGGCTATTCCCAGAAAATTCAAAATATACATTTTATTTGTCATGTAAATATGTTTAATATTTGATAATTATAATCAAAATCGTTGGAGTCATTTCTTAGAAAATGAAACATTTCGAAAAATGTTCATGTAAAGGGTGGCTTGCGGCCGGGGGATTTTCTTGAAAATCTTCGTGTCGCATCTTTGGAGGATACTGAACCTAACTGCCAATTTTGGTATTTATCCGGCTTTTCGTTTTTTACTTAAGACACAGACACACACGGACCTTTTTCTAAAACATTTTTATTCGTGGGACCTCAAAGCATGTATTTCTGGGGAAATCGCGTATCGAATTTTTGGGTGGAATGCAATACCTTCTCTACCTATTAGGCACGTGGTAGAGAAAGTAAAAATACTTAGCACACCCTATTTCTTTGGGTCCAAATTTGGTTATAAATTGTCTTACACTTTTTGAGGATATTATTATTATTATTATTATTATTATTATTTTAATATAATTACAGGAGTCTCCAAACGTGTATTTTAAGTAAAACCTGAACTACTGTTGTTCTATGTACTAACAGAAGCTACGTACAAATGTCAGCAGTTAACCTCCGTACTTGATAGCACATTGTGCAGCCCTGTTTCCTTAGCAACACCATAAACTGCGGCACGCATTACCGCCCATCCCGTTACTTGCAACGCCATCTGTAAATAACTAGGACACCCCATGATAATGCATATCAGGGACGGAAACTTAAATCACCATGAGGAAAGGAAGCATAAAAAAAGAAGAAAACAGAATAGGTAGTTTGGCGTTAACGTAAAAATGTTCCCACAGCCTTCTCTTTCACCTTCTTGCAGAAGAGAGTAGGTCATGACTTGCTGCGAGCACGTGTTATCTTTATATAGACACTACAAGTACATGACGTGAAAGGAGAAGCGGTGCGGTTGTGGCCTCTTTTAATTCTCATTTTTAACGCTAACAAAGGAAGTGCTCCAAATGGATAGGGCAGGTTGATGCAGCATTTTTATCACTTAAATGATATCATTCTAATTATAAAATATAATAACAGCCCGCTTTAAAGCAATCTGCGTATAATATAATATATAAGATGTATGTAACAGTCATTGTATTATGTTTATATTATTATATACATGTATAATGTTATGTTAATTTATTACGTAATTTAACAATGTAGGAGCTGTGAGAATAGAAGCAAAATACCTTACGTAGCAAACAGAATTACAAAGTAAAGCCGAAAGTTGCTAACAATGAGGTAACCTTCAGACAATAATGAATTAGAAAGTTTAATAATGCTACTAATAATTCTTGGAACAATAATGTAATATTTAAAACAGTTTATAAATAGCCAATCAACAACTAGAAAAGCTTTAAGTTGAATAAAAGTATTCTATTGGAGTGGAATTAGCTAATCAGAGGTTTGAAATATAGTAAATGTACGAATTTGACGGTAGACGCTAGAAGGCAGCGTTCCCGAGCAGTTCGCTCCGTACGTATTCACTGTGAGACGTAATAAATTCATTACGACGTGAATGATATAAAGTTTACGTGTTAAATAGTACAATTAACAATAATTTCATAGCTCTACAATAGGATATATCAGTGAAGTGTTACTTAATCGTGTGAAAGATTAATAAAACGAAGTTAAATATCATAATAACGTGTGTAAGTCTTCATTCTTTAGCCGTACTACCTCTGCTAAGAGATACTACTACTAACGCAGCCGAGGCATGCATACATAATATTTACATAAACATTAGAATACAAAGTTGATTTATAAACGTGGGGGAGAAGGCCACCGGAAAGTTTGTATCGTACGTGGGGCGAACACTCCAAGAAACATATATCCCGGAATACGTGGTGTAACCACAACAAATAAACAACTTCAAGTTTGGCTCTCATACGTGGGGCAACAACTTAACTTCTTCAAGGTTTCTTTCTATCAGTAGATTTTTGTTTGCTAAAATCGTGAGAAAAATCATTACGCTGTCGTGAGTTAAATTAGAATTCATAATACAGTGCGATCGCTTTATGGTGAGGCAGTATCTTATATTGGCGTTTTACGTACAAACTCCGTCCTTACTACTCACTACTGATAGTAACATGCACTATAGTGAGTACTAACCTTGTTATAAGTGGTGTCCATCTGTGTGAAGACATTCCTGGTATCTTTGAATGAAATTACCATTCACACGCATAAGTTCTACTTGCGTAATGTTCATAATTTCTGCTTTTATATTGTCCTTAAGTTCGTCTCCTATTAACTTTTTTACTTTCTCTTCTACGTGTACTAAGCAGGGGAAGCACTGCATTTCACCCAAAAATTCGATACCGTGATTTCACCGGAAATACATGTTTTGGGGCCCCTGAATCCCCCAAAAAATCATTTTTAGAAAAAGGTCCCTGTGTGTGTGTCTGTGAACAGCAAAACTCAAAAACAAGCTTGGTATTTAGGTTCAGCGTCTTTCAAAGATGCGACACGAATATTTTCAAGAAAATCCCCCACTCCGGACTACCTTTACGTGTAACATTTATTGAAATTTTTGTTTTTTTCAAAACTGGCTCTAACGATTTTGATTACAATCTCATATGTTTAAGATATTTTCATGACAAATGAAATGTATATCTCGAATTTTCTGGGAATGTCTCCAAAAGTGTTCTTCATTGTGAACGAGATAGATAAAATTTTATTTCACAAAAACTGTAGATCGCGATAAAATATACAATTTATGTCATACATTTTTTGTTGTTGAGTGAACCATTTTCGAGATATTTCTTGTTATTCCCTTAAATTTTCCAATACTTTTTCTCAAATGGAAATTCGTTATTCATTTTTTTTTGTCCTGGTAATGCAAAGAGAATGGAATACTCCACATAGCAACCAGCACTTAAAATATTTGACTATCGCTTAAAACCTACCATATTCCCCTTGCATCTACAAGAAAATTAGCAATAAGGTTAACATCTCGATTAACATGAAGCATATGGAGAATAAGCGTTTGTATAAATAGTTTGTACAGGAGTACAGAAGGTCATATGAGGTAACACATCAGAATTTTTTTTGAGCGTTCGCCACAAATATATGCACCAATTTCGTCAATTGTTTCCTCCTTTTGAACATCTGGTTTTTGCTTCTTAGTTTTAGGGATCCTGTTGTCCTAATCGTATTAACCAGACGTCTAAAAGTTTCTCTGGAAAGGGAATATCAGGAAGTTTCTCCTGAAATTGTCTACACACCGATCTACCTGATTCGGTTTTTATGAATGTATCGAACATACAAGGTAACCTTCAACGCGTCATGCGTCGTCGGTACAGCGAGCTGCGCATATAGCCGATCTGTGGCCTTAACTTAAAATGGCCGCACTGTATAGTACGAGGTGTGATCAAAAAGTTTCCGGAATAGCTTCACAACAATGCTGACGCTGAGATTTCTTTAATTCTTACCCAGACATGCAACGGTCCTTCCCGATAAAAATGAGAGGTCACGTGACTCCCTGTGACCATGCAGTGACGAGGTAGACGCTCTGAAGTGAACACGTGTTTTGCATGTGCTGCTATTTTTCCGCATAACAAAAATGTCAGATTACGAAGAACGAACATCAAATTTTGCTTTAAACTCAGTAAAACTGCAACAGAAGCCTATGAAATGTTAAGAACAGCTTATGAGGAGGACGTTATGGGTAAAACTCAAGCATTTGAGTGGTTTTAGAAATTTAAAAGTAGCGTGACATCAGTTAAAGATGTAGATCGTTCGGGGCGACCCTGTTCCAGCAAAACTGTTGAAAATATCAATCAGGTGAGGGAAATGGTTTTAAATGATAGGCGCATTACAATAAGACAACTTTCTGTCTCATTAGGACTCTCCTTTGGAAGTGTTCAAAGCATTTTGAAAGACAATTTGGACATGAGAAGAATTGCCGCCAAGTTCATGCCCCGCCTGCTTTCAAATGACCAAAAGGAAAGCCTGTGATTGCCTGCACAGATCTTAAAGAACAGCTACAAAATGACCCACAGTTTATGCAGAAAATTATTACTGGTGATGAAACATGGATTTATGGGTACGATCCAGAAACGAAGCAACAATCTTCACAATGCAAGAGTCCTTCATCTCCACGCCCGAAAAAGGCCAGACAAGTTTGATCTAAAGTGAAGTCAATGATGATTGTGTTTTTTGACATTAAAGGCATTGTACATAAGGAATTTGTGCCACAGGGTCAAACAGTGAATCAAGTGTTCTACAAACAAGTGCTGCAAAGATTAAGGGAGAATGTGCGACAGAAATGGAGGAGTGGTGACTGGTCCCTGCATCATGACAATGCGCCCGCGCACAACGCCCTTTCTGTTCACCAATTTTTGGATAAAAATAGGATGAATACTCTTCCCCATCCCTCCTACTCTCCAGATTTGGCACCAGCGGACTTTTTTCTTTTCCTGCAACTTAAAATGCGGCTCCGAGGACACAGTTTTGAGGACGTTGATGTCATCCATCGCGAATCGCAGAAGGTTCTGAACATGTTGAAAGAAGAGGACTTCCAGAGGTGCTTCCAGCAGTGGCAGAAGCGCTGGGACAACTCCCAAGGAGACTACTTCGAGGGTGACAGTGCAGATTAGACCAAACAAACTGTTGTGCAGCATTTATGACGTCATTCCGGAAACTTTTTGATCACATCTGGTATATCGCTCTGCCACACTGGCTATAGGCTATATCCGGCGTTCATACTCTCATACTAACAAGATATATCTTTACGTTAGAGTAGTCTTTATCACTGAACTTATTGGTGCTAATGTCGTCTGGAGTAGTAAAACACTTGACAGCATCTTCACCACACACACACACACACACACACACACACACACACACACACAATGTGTAATACGGAGCATTGTTTTAAATAGTACGTCTCTGTTTCTCTAATAGTATAGTAAGCAGGAAAGTATTGTATTCCACAAAAAATTTTATGTCGAGATTTCACCAGAAATATATCTTTTGAGGTCCCTAAACAAAAAAAAATCAAGCATTTTTAGAAAAATCTGATGTTTTACACTCACATGACTTTCTCTACTCTTGTACAAACTATTTTTACAAACGCTTATTCTCTATATGCTTCATGTTAATCGAGATGTTAACCTTATTGCTAATTTTCTTGTAGATGCAAGGGGAATATGGTAGGCTTTAAGCGATAGTCAAATGTTTTAAGCGCTGGTTGCTATGTGGAGCATTCCATTCTCTTTGTATGTCCAGGACAAAAAAAATGAATAACGAATTTGAGAAAAAGTATAAGTATTGGAAAATTTAAGGGAATAACAAGCAATATCTCGAAAATGGTTCACCCAACAACAAAAAATGTATATGACATAAATTGTGTATTTTAACGCGATCTACATTTTTTGTGTAATGAAGTTTTGTCTATCTCTTATGGTTTACCAGTTATGCAAAAGTCGTTCACAATGAAGAATACTTTTGGAGACATTTCCAGAAAATTCGAAATAAGATTTTATTTGTCATAAAAATATTTTAAACATATGATATTTTAATCAAAATCATTTGAGCCATTTTTGAGAAAATTAAAATTTTCGAAAAATGTTCCATATAAAGGGTAATCTGCGGTGGGCCGATTTTCTTGAAAACCTTCGTGTCGCATCTCTGGAAGATACTGAACCTAAATACCAAGTTTGGTGTTTATCCGACTGTTCGTTTCTGAGTTATGCTGTTTACAGACACACACAGACACAAAGACACACACACACACACGGACATGTTTCCAAAAATGCTTTTTTTGGATTCAGGGGTCTCAAAAGATATATTTCCGGTGAAATCTCGGTATCGAATTTTTGGGTGGAATACAATACTTCCCCTACTTACTATGTGTGTGCATGTGTCTGTGAAGTACATAACTCAAAAACAAAAAGTTGGATAAAATTTGGTATTTAAGTTCAGAACCTTGCAAGGATGCGACACGAAGATTTTAAAGAAAATCTCCCAACACAAACTATCCTATACATTGAAGATTTTTCGAAATTTCTGATTTTTTAAAAAAGTGGTTGTAACGACTTAGTTTAAAGTATAATATATTGCAGATATTTAAATGAAAAAGAAAAGCTATATCTTGAATGTTCAGGGAATATCCCCTGAATCCTCTTCATTCGGAAGGAATTTTGCATAATCTTGTATAACTAGCAAATCTTAAGGGGTAGACGAAAACGTACTACACAAGAAATGCAGAGCTCCTTAAAACACAACATTCATTTCCAACAATTTTATTTGTGGTATCAGCCTTTTCCGAGATATCCAATGGATACGTTCAATGTATAACCATTCTTTTAAGTCCTGTCGATTTTCAATTGTTTCTCGCTATGTCATGGAAACAGAATACAATTTTAAGGCCAGCGTATAACTCTATTTCTTAAACATTTGACTATCGTTGTAGTAGATAAAACAATAAGCTTTCGTAGAGGGTAGAGAAAGTTATGTGGATATAAACATTATATGTTTTATAAAATTAGTACTAAAGCCTCAAAACGTGCATTTCTCGTGAAATCTGGGTATCTAAATTTTGGGTGGAGTGCAATAAATGGACAGCATTAAGAGATAGCAAGATTAACAGAAATGGACACACTAAGCCGGGCTGCAGTGTGTGAGATATGATAGGTGTAAGTTACAGAAATCCAGTGAACAGGGCTGAGAGGTCATTATCTGATCAATAGACAGTACTCAAGAGGATTTGGGATTGGAGGCAGCTCTCGGCTGACTTGAAAAGGAAACATTGCTGAAAGGAAGGATCACGGGGAGGGAGCAGAAAATAATTCTGCAGAAACTAGAACACCAATCAATTTCTAGTTTCCTCAACTGATCAAACTACAATCGCGATAGATATTTACTGATTCCTGCATCAAAAGAGGTTGAACTCAAGAGATGATGAAGTGGTCTATCAGTGTGCCCCTCTTTGTCTATATTTATGAAATAATCGCTACAGAAAAATCTTGTGTGTTGCATATACAAACTATTCTTACTAAAGCTTATTTTCCTATCTACTTCATTTTAATACAAATAAACCTTTACAGAAACAGCTACATTACACATTTCGTTATAGATACAAAGAGAACAGCGATAGTCAAATGTTTAACAACTGAACGCTATATGCTGGCCTTAAAATTCCTTACTGTTTCCATGACATCGCGCGAAACAACTGAAAATCGATGGGACTTTAAAACAATGGCTAAGTATTGAACAATTAGAACCATCAATAACGGGTATCTCGGAAATAGTTGATGCCACAAAAAAATTATTTGAAATTATATGTGTGTTTTAAAGAGATCTACATTTACTGTGCACTACTGTGCACTGTGTTCTATCTTTGAACTTTCATAAAACACGTTCTATAAATGATAGAGGTTTATTTCGTTTTTTATTTTGGAACATAATTAATGTCATTACGTGTGGAAGAGAACATCAGCTAAGTGACCGACGCGACTTCGTTGGGTTGCGCGTATACGGTTGACCCAGTTTTCAATGACAGAAGAACGTAAATTAAGTCCAACTTCACGATTAACACGTGTGATGTTATTCATAAGATCATTTACTGTTTCTGGTTTGTTGACATAAACTCGAGATTTAACATAACCCACAAGAAGTAATCCAACGGCGTTAAATCACATGACCAGTTAACATCACCACCACGGGAAATGATGAAACCTCTGAACTTCTCCTTCAAAAGTTCGATTGTTTCGAGAGCAGTATGACATGTGGCACCATCTTGCTGGAACCAGATGTTTCTGAGATCCATACCATCCAATTGAGGCCAAAACTAGTCCCTTATAAGAGCCCGGTATCTCTCCCCATTGATATAGTTAGTGCTTCTCCATCTTCATCTTGGAAAAAATATGGACCAATGATTCCACCATACCAAAATCCACACCACACAGTAACCTTTTGAGGATGAAGTGTTGTTCTTGAATCTGCATTGGGTTGTGATTGCTCCAATAGCGGAAATTTTGTTTGTTAATACAACCATCCAAAAGTGAGCTTCGTCGCTGAAGATGATTTTTCGATAAAAATCTGGGTCAGCTTCCAATTGCTCCATAGCCAATCAGCGAATATACGGCGCAACCTATCGTCGTTGGGCTTTAATTCTTGAGTTAATACCATTTTGTAAGCGTGAAACTTCAAGTCCAGATGCAGAATTCGCCAAGTTGTGGTCGGCGAAAGCCCAAGTTCTTGCGCTCGACGAGCAATTGATTTGTTTCCGTTCTCGCATATACTCTCACCAACGGCGCCTATGTTTTCGTTGGAGCGCTTACGTCGATTACGTACAGGCGTTCTTTGATCGCTGACAGAACCACTTCCTTCAAATTTGTCGATCAAACGCCGAATCGTTCTCTCGCAGGGGCGATTATGCACACCGTAAACTCCACGCAATACACGGAAGGTTTGGCGAACAGATGATCCATTTTGATAATAAATTTTCACAATTTCTACGCGTTACTGAATGCTGTAACGTTCCATAGCTATTTGTCAATAACAACTGTAACCACATGAATAACATGACTTTTGTAACTCAATAACAATAGCAGCTATCACATGTTAAAGATGTTCACTCTTGTTGAAAGACCCTTTACAAGATTATACAAAACTCCTTTTAATGAAGAGGACTTCATAGGCTATACATTTATTCAATACAATAAAAACAAAACAAGTACAACTTAAGCAGCTCTGGTTATATAGATAACCACATTCTGGTACAAACCTGCGGCGGTCATCAGCGCTACTCTCTGTCTATAAATTTATTCAATACAATAAAAACAAAACAAGTACAAGTTAAGTAGCTCTGGTTATATAGATAACCACATTCTGTACAAAACCAATGCATTCACAGAGAGAAAGACCAGGGTTACAAAAATAGAAATAGGAAATCAACAAATACAAAAATTAAGCAATAGAAATCTCAAGAATATGGCAAATAAGAACCAACCCTGAGCAATTCTGCACAGTTATAAAAAACAATAACACACGAGAAACTTCCTTCCTTAATAATCCAATTAATTCCAATCACAAACTGTCCATGCAAGGCACCAACCTCGACACCTAGTTCATGTAACACTTGCCTCCCTGCCACTCCAGCACCAAAATCACCCAAGAACATCAACGTATCCAAAAACTCCTTCACCACACTCTCCCTCCAAACTCTCACGAAAACTCTTCCCTGTCAACTCGCCCTTTCCTCCACAGATGCGTACACAGAAAGTGTAGTCACATTTCGAAATTGAACCTTAAGTCTAATTTACACAATCCTTCATTAGCTGGACCAACTCTATTAGGCTCTTCTTTATTCCCTTTGTGATAATAAATCCTATCTTGTGTAGTCCAGGCTCACACAATACAATAATGTGTGATCCCGTTTATCTATTCTTCCTTTTCCACTACAACGTTTTTCTTGCAACACTACTGTCCAGCCAATACCTTAAGAGTCATTTGCCACTTCTTTCATTTTTCCAGGTCATAACATAGTTTGAACATTCCAAGTCGCCAACAACAAACCAATCGTCTTAACAAGGTTTTTACAAGTGGGGTTGAGAGCCCCATGCTTAACCCCCAGCCTAGAGGACCAGGTCTCCTTATTTGTGACCCCAGGAGACAGGGTGGGCTGGTTATATCCCCAGACACTGGGTGACTCAGGCACCTCGGGGTCGCCACTCCCGTACTCACCAAGGTGAGCCCCTGAGGGCTGTATCATAATGTATTATTGAAATGTAGCTACTTCCGGAAGGTTTAACTCAATTAAAAATCAAGAAGATAGGAAAATAAAATTCGCAAGATTAATTTGTATAGCCACTAATAAACGATAGAGGGTAGAGAAGGTTATGTGAGTGTAATATGATTTATTTATAAAATATGTAGTGATAAGGAAAATGTGTGAACATTTAATGCCTTCAAGTACATATCTGCGAACAGAATAACGATATGAAAGCATTCAGATGGTATAGAAGTTTTTGCAGGCAATAATGACTTCGCTACTGTTCGCTTTAGCTTTGCGACTGGGGAGGTCAGTACGCTGTCCATTTCCGTTTCCCAAGCCGCGAAATTCATTAGCACGTCAAAGTAGGAAACAGGTGTCGCTTTTGAACGATGCTTCCAGTTTAATAGTCGCGGGGTTTCATGAATATTCAGCACTGACAGCGCAAGCGTGATAATCTCTGTGCCAGTAAACTGCAGCAGTCTGGCAAATAGCTTGCCGGCCGGGGTGTGAAGCAAGGAGCAGATCCAGGAAAATACACACACCAGCAGTTTTGTTCCGTCAGTGGTCATCTAAGACTGTGCTTGGAAATAATAATTAATTTTTACGTAATTGTATCCGAGATTTATCCGGAAATGCATGTTTTGAGGACTCCTTAAACCAATAGAAGCACTTTTAAAAAACAGTCCGTGTGAGTGTGTCAGCATGAAACGATACCAAATTAACACTACGCTTGGTATTTTAAGTATCCTCCAAAGTGAGATGATAATTTTGTTGTAGGAGTTGAATTGTTATTTGCCCCACGTATGGAAGCCAATTTGAAGAAGGTGGTTTGTTACGTTATTTGCACCACGCTTTGGGCGTCAATTTGAAGTAGTTTGTATTGAAGGAGTTGTATTATATATCAACTGTTGGGGAGCCGAACTTGTAGTAGTTGCAACCGCACGTATAGTACCCACTATCCGGTAGCCTTCGATCCAAATGTGGCCTTTGCCCCAAGTTTAAAAAAAATTAACTTTGTAATTTAACTGTTTCTTTAAATATTATATTTTTGTTTGCCTCGGCTGCGCCAGTATTATTGTTAGAGACACGTTTCTCTTAGCAGGGTTGTGATGCGACAAGAATGTACGCTTAGACAGATTATAATTTTACTTCACTCCTTTTATTAATGCTTGATACGATTTAAATAACGCTTCACCGATATAGAGAGCTGTGAGATTCTTTTTATTAATTAATTACATTTTTTAACATGTAAACTTATTTTTCGTCTCACACGAATACATATTAAATCTCTCGAGGACGCACAAGCAACGCATCCAGTTATGAGCACTGTCTGCAGGCAACTGAATTGATTTCAACCGTCTAAACCTGTAAATTTCTGTATTTCAAGTCTTTGATTGGCTATTCCTAATCCAATAGAATACCTTCGTTTAACTAAAGCTTTTTCTGGTTGTTGATTGGCTATTTTATAAACTGTCACAAAAATTACATTACTGTTGCTTCAATAATGACTAGTAGCATTATTAAACTCTCAAACTCATTATTGCCTCAAGGTTATCTCATTGTTACCGCATTGTTAGCAACGTTTAACTTACTATTCTCACAGCTCCTACATTATTAAATTACGTAATACGTTCACATAACATTATTAAACATGGATATAATAATATAAACATTTACAATGACTGTAATATACACTCCTTATATATTGTTACCTACACATATTGCTTTAAGGCGGGCTGTTATTGAATTTATATATTATATAATTTGACTGAATCATTTAAGTGTTAAAAATACTGCCTCAAAAGCCACGACACAAAGATTTTCAAGAACATCCCCCACCCCTAACCACTACTTGCATGGAACATTTTTTGAATTATTTTATTTTATAAAAATTGCAATAACGATTTTGATTAAAATAAATTATACTTAAGATATTTAAATGACAAATTGAGCTTTATGGGAATCGCCTGTGAAGTCCTCTTCATTCGGAAGGAATTTTGTTTAATCTTGTATAACTGGTAAAAGTTAAGCGATACAAAAAACGTGCTACACAGAAAAATATGGGTCTCTTTAAAGCACACAATTTATTTCAAATAAGTTTTTTGTGGCATCAGCCATTTCTGAGTTATCTATTATTAATTGTTTGCATAATTGTTTTAGTTCCATTTATACCCCGCCTTTAAGTATAGTGCTGTTATCGGCGGTCTTTCCTTTGGAACATATTATGCCAGAGGTGGCGAAAACGTGACTCGCGAGTCATTTTGACTCGCAGGCGCCGTTCCCTCTCTGCAACCGTCCGTTTGTTTTTCACATGCTGCTGAGCGATGCAGTGCGTGTTGCATATTTGCTGACTCGCGGAAGGAAGTCATTTTCGCCACCCTTGTATTATGCCAATAGGCAATACTTTCGGTATTCAAATTTTTGGGTTGAATGTAACACCTTCTGTATCTATGTACTTGGTAGAGAAAATAAAAGTGGGACTGCAGTGCATCAAAATTATTTTTCTCAGTATCTTGGGAGGGGGGGTTCAACTCACTGACCCCCCCCCATATCTGCGTACGACCCTGATTGGCAATACCGATGAAAACTGAAAGAAGGGATAACGAAGTAATACTTAGGTACTACAAAACCAGGCTTGAAGACCTTGTATCTCTGCCAAGGGGTCGCGCATGCGTGAGAGTGCTTGTAACCTTCGACAACATTCGCTTGCATTACCGTTACACATTGCTTCCGTGAAACTTCATGCGGTCTTCTCTCTTTGTTTTCCGAGATTTTTCTAGACCTTCACAGCTTTACTTCGGATTCCCAAGTTAATCAGGCAGTTAAGAAATAAAGGCGCAGTTCCTAAGGTCATTTTCAGGCATTAAATTTCGCAGTTTCGTTGTGTAGTAATCACGAGCGAAATTCCTCTTGGGTTTCTTCATTCGATATGGGCTAGCGATAAATTTAACCATGCAGATTGAGTTATAAACACAGAAGAAGTTTATTTTGTTGTATTGTTATTTGCCCCACGCTTTGGGAGCCAATTTGAAGTTGGTTGTTTGTTGATGCTACGTATGGAAAATCAGTTTGAAGTAGTATGTATTATATTTGGACTGTTGGGGAGCCGAACTTGAAGTAGTTGGAACCGCACGTATGGTAAAAAGTAGCCTTCGCCCCAAGTTTAAAAATATTAACTTTATAATTTTGACTGTTTCTTTTAAGTATTATATTTATGTTTGCCTCGGCTGCGTCAGTATTTATATTTTTTTTAGAGAATGAAGAATGTACACAGATTATAATTTTTACTTCACTCCTTTTATTAATACTTGATTAAAAATAACACTTCACTGATTTAGAGAGAGCTGTGAGAATTTTTTATTAATTACTTGCACTTTTTAAACATGTAAACTATTTTCTCACACAAAAATACGTATTAAATTTCTCGAGGACACATCTCGCGTCCTGTTAGAAACACTGTCTACAATCAACGCGTCTAGTTATGAGCGCTGTCTACAAGCAATTGACTTGAATTCCACCGCCTAAATTTGTAAATTTCTGTATTTCAACTCTGACTGGCTATTTCTAATCCAATAGAATACTTTTATTTAACTTAAGTTTTTTTTTCTGGTTGTTGATTGGCTATTTTATAAACTGTCTCAAAATTTACATTATTGTTGCTCCAATAATGACTAGTAGCATTATTAAATATTCTTACTCATTGTTGCCTCAAAGTTACCCCATTGTTAGCAACCATTAACCTTTTATTCTCACAGCTCCTACATTATTAAATTACGTAATACATTCACATAACATTATTACACATGTATACAATAATACAAACATATACAATGACTGTTACATACACATATTGCTTTAAGGCGGGCTGTTATTGAGTTTTATATTATATAATTAGACTGATATCATTAATACTGCCTCAACACGTGCTATTAAGCCGAAAGGGAGCGATTGTAAATTTTACCGGGGAACTACTAACGAGTATCAGATTGTCAGGGGTTCTAGGAAATTCAGCATTTACTTGGAATCTTCCAGTAGTTTGTTGCGCACAAATGTTCTTGATGTGATTTCTAAAGCAATTTCGGGAATCTAATGCTTTTCTCAAGAGTTGAGTTTTGGATAGCATATGGAAGAATTTATGGCAGGAAAAAAAGACCCCTAAAAAGACCCATTCTTGGATATATCAAGTTCGAAGTTTTAGGTCTTGTTGTTCAGAAGCATCTGAAACCAGTGGCGACTCATGCTAAAGGGCACAAGGGCACGCGCCCTCCCTTTAACTTTGAAGCATTCAAATACCGAGCAGGAGGCTGAGGGAGTGAAGTCCGTAGCCGCATTCGAAACGCCCCGGGTTGTAACCCTGCGACCGAACCAACCTGACACATGGGTTTTTACGGGAGCTGTAGCGACATTTCCGCCTGATTAAGCATACACAAAAAGGAACTCTGTAATAATTATAATTTAGGAATTATTAATAATTAATTAACATGCAATTTGATAATTTTCCATAATTTTAAAGTAATCCGATTCAAAACTGCATCAATCGAAAGCCCTTCTGAAGCTGTAAGTATGTTTTAGGTTTCAATACTATCGTCAAATAAATAAAGACGTAATTGCCTAAGAAAAACTGCACGATTTAGGCAAAATAAGAATAGTTTTGTTTTCAGACTGTCCATTGTGTTTTCCGAGCATGAGGCCATAAAACTCGAAAGCTTCTTTTGTACTTCGTGGGGATGAGGCAAGTTTTAAGAGTAAACAGACGCTATGAGGCAACGGAATTTTCTTATAGTTAGCCTTTGAATTTTCAACCAGGGAACCAATAAACGTAGAGGTTAAGTATTAGAACCAATGAAAAGATAGGAAGATGCAGTGACATGTACAAAATTTGGAGGCGAGCAGTGAACGCGAGCGTGGTTTTGGGAAAGTCTGCCATGAGTCTCTGTTAAGTTAACACGCATCATGTCCAATCAAAAGATAAGAACAATAAGCTACGAAATTTACGAAGTACCACCCTACGGTTTTATCATAAAGTAATGCGTGTGGAATAATTATATAGCGTGGTACAGTGTTCGTCGAAATTATTTATCCAAGACCATAATTAACTTAACAAACCGCAAGTAATTAATTCAAATTCGCGGAATCAAAAGAACGGTGATAGGGCGCCTTAGATAATAAATAATTTGGCGGAGCAAAACGTTAGTGGACCAAAGGTTGAAGATATTCTTAGATAAGAACCGTACGAGTGAAAAGAAAACAGAATCTTGCAGGTTTTCTGGCAGGAATACGCAGGTGTTTTCTTCAAGAATAATATCCCAGTGTCACCATCCCGTAATCCTACCCTGACAATAACAGTAGGGAATTTGAGGCCGATTCGCCGACAGTTGACCCTGACTGACCCTGTTTCCTGACTGATATCGGCGATTTCGAGTCCTGAAGACTACACGTACAACGACGCAGGTAAGATACCCACAACGAAGTAGCGAGGGAAAACGCTACAGAGTCTTCCCAGGTAGTCAGGCGAATGCTGGAGTGGTTTCTTTTAGGCCCCGAATTTCCTGTCCCTCCATTTCCTTCCATGCCTCCTTCCCACTGTTAGGTGTGTTTCAGGGTTGCAGTGTCGGCGATGGTGTTCCGGTGCGGCGTAGCAAGAAAAATCATGCTGTGCTTGGAACTTTCTCCGTCCCTCGGCTTTTGGCTGGTTGCCGGGGACCGCCACTGAGCGGGGTGTTGGACTCTCTGTGTGGGGGGGGGGGAGTCCCCGGTTTGCCTGACCGATTGTCGGGCGTCTCAGTCTGGAAACTGTAGGGATCGTGTCATTGCTGTGCCGTCTATCCCCGTTGTGGGCAGGGGTACAATATCCTCACTGGATCAGTGCAGAGTCCCCTCGATAATCAGAAAAAAACAATTTAAACCCCCCCAATATTTATATTTATTTCTGACAATTCTTACACGTAGTTCTGAACAAGACTATGTAGTAAAACTATTAACAAAGATCAGAAACTCATGAAGATGAATTATTTATTTTAGTAAATAATTGCTAGTGAATATTTTACGTCAAATAAACAGTGAATACTGGTACATAAGATAACCTTTAACTATATTCCTGGCCTATTTTACACTGCAGCGTGATAAATTCTATTCATGCACTTTTTGCAGTTTTATAAGTTATGACCCACTAACTAAAATATACACCAGCCGCCACTGGCTGGAACTAAAACTAATTAACCTGAAAATCACTGAAAAGTGGCAGAGGGCTGGAGGAAGAGCGGACCAGTACTTTGTCAGAAGGTTAAAAGCAGAGAGTTTAATTATTTTATTCCGGACTGAATATCACAGGGACCTAAGGTTTGACCCCGAAAAATAGTGATTGAAATAATGACCCTGCGGCTACTTTGGGTTGTGTTCCCATACCCCCCTTTCCAATCTCTCCCCTCAGTTTATAGTCATAGCCAGATATGAATATGACAATAACAGCCTTTGTAAACAGACACAACCCTTTTTATATTAATTAATAGTTTTTTCCACCTAGTTGCTATCTCTACCATGTACATGAAGTGGACATTGTGAAGCGGCACAGCAATGACTGGCTCCCTACAATTTCCAGATTTAGACACCCCGGCAGTTGGACAGGCAGACCAGGAACCCCGCTCGTACAGAGAGTCCAACACCCCCAGGAGGCGGTCCTTACACCCCGGCAACCACTCGAAGGTCGAAGAAAGTCCACAGAGAGCATCCTTTTCCCCTGCCACGCTGCAGCGAAACATCATCGCCGACACTTCCAACTGTGAAACACACCAAACGGGGAGAAGGATGAATGAAATGATTACTAGAACGAAATGGCGGGAGAGGGTAGAGTGAGCGGTCGCCGAGAATCGAACCCGGGACTTCCCTAATGAGGACTTACCGCCTGAGCCATCCCGCTCGGTCTACCGTGTACATTTCATCGGAAATACATACTTTGAGGCCCTCTGCATAAAACATCTGGTGTGTGACACCTTATTAGCGGGAATATGAATTATGTTTACTAAAGTTTATTTTTCTATTACTTCATTTTAATCCAAATAAGGAGCTATATTACATATTTCGTTATAGATACAAAGAGAACAGCGATAGTCAAATGTTTAACAACTGAACGCTATATGCTGGCCTTAAAATTCCATACTATTTCCATTAATTGAGATTTTTTATTTATGGACGGACGCTCTTTAACTACTATGGTCTTTAGCGTCCCATTCTATATTGGGCGTGATAGACCGGTAATTTTTCTCAGAGACCTCTTTATCAGGCTTGAGGTTCTTTTACGTGCCGTAAATCTACGACACGGGACCACCAAGGGCTTCACCCGCGACCTTGGGAACTAGAGGCTAGCACGGTACCACTAGTCCACGGAGGACGACGACTACTGTTTCCATGACATCGCGAGAAACAACTGAAAATCGTCAGGAATTAAAAGAATAGCTAGTAACGGATATTTCGGAAAAAGCTGATGCCACAAAAAACTTATTTGAAATAAACTGCAAAATTCTTAATAAATAAAGGGCTTCATAAGCTATTTACACAAAATTCAAAATATATATTATATTTTCATATAAATATCTTTAATATTCATTCATTCATTATCTGTTTACCCTCCTCTTATGTAGGACTTACACCCCCAGGACTTACAAGCGGGTGTCTGGGGTCAGAGGCCCGTCGAGGAGCAGACACTCATGGATCAGACAGAACATCCAGGATGGGTGATCAGCCCGATGCCTGGTATGGGATGAAGGAAGTAGATGAAGCGAAATGTTGGTGAAATGGATGAAAGGAAAGGTGATGATGGAGCAGTTGGTGGAATGAATGGCGGGGGAAACCGGAGAATCCGGAGAAAACCCGCCCAGACGCCGCTTCGTCCACCACAAATCCCACATGCAGGTCCCTGGGATTGAACCCGGTCCGCTTCGGTGGTATCTTTAATATAAGATATTTTAATCAAAATCGTTAGAGCCATTTTCGCGAAAACCTTCGTGTCGCATCCTTGGAAGGTACTAAACCTAAATATCAGTTTGGTTTTTATTCGATTTCTGATGTGTTACATTCACATGACTTTCTCTACGCACTATCCCTTATTAGTGGGTATACAAATTATTCTTACGAAAGTTTATTTTTCTATCTAATCCATTTGAAACGAGGTAAATCTTTCAGGAAATAGCTGTATCAAATGGCATAAAGTTCAGAGGAAAGAAAGTGTATAAAATTTGGAAAGGTGTATGTTATTGTGATTGTGCACACAGAATTATAGTACTGCGGAGGCACAACCGGTTTGATTTTCGGAGCTATAAATGTGAATATCTGTGTGATCTCGGAACTTCGAAGGAATCTCTTTGACATGCAGCTCCGAAAATTCAACATGTAGTGTATTTTCTTAATTTGCTAAACTGCGGAGTTTTCATTCTCCATAGTAGGCAGAGAAAGTATTGCATTCTACCCAAAATTCGATACCGAGATTTCACCGGAAATACATATTTTGAGGTTTCTGAATCCCCCAAAATCTGATGTGCTGTACTCACATGACATTCTCTACTCTTGTATAAACTATTTTTACAAACGCTTATTCTCCATATGCTTCATGTAAATCGAGATGTTAATCTTACTGCTAATTTTCTTGTAGATGGGGAATTGCTAGGCTTTAAGCGATAGTCAAATGCTTTAAGAGCTGGTTGCTATGTGGAGCATTCCATTCTCTTTGTATGTCCAGGACATTAAAAAACACATAACGAATTCCCTTTTGAGAAAAAGTACAAGTATTGGAAAATTCAAACAAATAACAAGGAATATCTCGGAAATGGTTCACTGGACAACTACATTAACTTTTAGAGACATTCCCAGAAAATTCAAGATATACATTTCATTTGTCATGAACATATCTTGAATATATGATATTTTAATCCAAATCGTTAGACCATTTTTGAAAAAATGAAGATTTTCGAAAAATATTGCATGCAAAGTGTAGCATGGTGTGGGGGGGATTTTCTTGAAAATGTTCGTGTGGCATCTTTGAAAGATACTGAACCTAAATACCAAGTTTGGTATTCATCGACTTTTCGTTTTTGAGTTATGCAGTGCACAGACACACAACCACACACACGGACCTTTTTCTAAAATTGCTTTTTTTTTGGATGCAGGAGGCCTCCAAACATGCATTTCCGGTGAAATCTCGGTATCCAATTTTTGGGTGCAATACAATGCTTCCCCTACATACTATACGTAGTAGAGAAAGTAATATTACACATGTCCGTGTGTGTCTGTCTGTGTGTCTGTCTGTGTGTGTGTCTGTGAACAGCATAACTCAGAAACGAACAGTCGGATAAACACCAAACTTGGTATTTAGGTTCAGTATCTTCCAAGGATGCGACACGAAGGTTTTCAAGAAAATCCCCCACCCCAGATTTCCTTTTACATGGAAGATTTTTCGAAAATTTTAATTTTCTCAAAAATGGCTCTAACGATTTTGATTAAAATATCATATGTTTAAAATATTTTTATGACAAATAAAATGTATATCTTGAATTTCCTGGGAATGTCTCCAAAAGTATTCTTCATTGTGAACGACTTTTGCATAACTGATAAACCATAAGAGATAGACAAAATTTTACTACACAAAAAATGTGGATCGCGTTAAAATACAGAATTTATGTCATATACATTTTTTTGTTGAGTGAACCATTTTTGAGATATTGCTTGTTATTCCCTTAAATTTTTCAATACTTATTTTCTCAAATGGGAATTGGTTATTCATTTTTTTGTTTTGGATATGCAAAGAGTATTAATCTGTGGGAAAGGGAATGGTGTTGCACCTAGCAACCAGCTATTAAGAGATATGTATGTGCTTAAAGGCTAGTGTATTTCTATATTGCCCTTGTAAATATATATTCCCCTTACATCTACAAGAAAATTAGCAATAAGGTAGAGTCTGCAAATGTTTATCTAGATTAACATGAAGCACATGGAGAATAAGCGTTTGTATAAATAGTTTGTACAAGAGTAGAGAAAGCCCTGTGAGTGTAACACATCAGCTTTTTTTTAGTAACAGGTACGTTTGTGTGTCTGTGAAGAGCACAACTCAAAAACTAAAAGTCGGATAAATACCAATCATGGTATTGAAGTTCACTATCTTCCAAAGATGCGACACAAGACTTTAAGAAAATCCTCCTCCCCAAACTACCCTTTTCATGCAACGTTTTCCGAAATTTTTTATTTTCTAAAAAATGACATTTTCAAGAAATCCTTTATTAATGGTTTGAGTTGCTCACTACTTGAGCGTTCAGTTGTTAAACATTTGACTATCGCTGTTCTCTTTGTATCTATAACGAAATGTGTAATGTAGCTGTTTCTACAAAGGTTTATTTGGATTAAAATGTAGTAGATAGAAACAAAAAAGCTTTCGTAAGAATAGTTTACATACTCAATAGCAAACGATTGAGGGTAGGGGAATTAACATGAATGTAACAGCCAATTTTTTTTCGTTGTAGTGAAATTAATTGTTAAAATAGCTGTTTCGCGCTACTCTTAGCATGTATCTCATTGGTTTTCGTTATAGATTGCCTAATAAAAGCTGCCAACACATAACTTGGACCCCAAAAATAATTGAACACTCAGTAAAAACTGTAATCAGTACGTTCTGACTGGTATTAATACAAAACTGAGTGAATTTAGAACTAAAAGGTAAAACCTGAAACCATTTAATTGAGTCATCCCTATAGTTTTTGTTCATGATATGCTTGCAGTCTATCATAACTTTGAATCGTCTGGCTTTTGCGGAGATATGGTCCACTTATGCAGGGAAATCAAGTTTGTCGCTGTAAGTTTCTCGGGTCATTCACCTGAATACCTCGACACGTAACTATCCCACTCACGGCCTACGCGATGATCAACACATCTTAGCGGACTTCCTTCACGAGTCAAAATACCTGAAACTAGATACTATGGTGTTATCACGCACCATTCATTGTTTTTCCGGTTACTAGAACCTGCTGTTTGTATTCTTTATCAATGTGAACACACAGGTATGGCATATCTAGTAGATAGAGGAAGTATTCCATTCCACCAAAAAATTCGACATGAGGTTTTACCGGAAATACATTTTGAGGCTCCCCCGAATTTAAATACAGCATTTTAGAAGAAAATCTGTCTATGGGACATTCCATTTCAAATCGTCCGAAATAGAAGGAAAATAGAGCTTGCATTTTTTAAGCGAAACGAAAGCTGTTACATTTAAAGACAAGCCCAAAACAATGCTTTATGCAAACTCTTAAAATTCAGAACATCATAATTTTGCAATTAAAATTGTTCAAATTTATCCTAACTTCCTAAAATTTCCAACTTCAAGCTGTTATAACTTTGAAACCTTTAAATCTAATTCTTTAAATCGAGGTTTGTTTTGATTCCCTAATCTTTAATTTATCTGTACTACATATAGTAAGTAGGGGAAGTATTGTATTCCACCCAAAAATTCGATATCGAGATTTCACCGGAAATGCATGTTTTGAGGCCCCTGAATCCAAAAAAAGCAGTTTTGGAAACATGTCCGCGTGTGTGTCAGTCTGTGAACAGCATAACTCATAAAAGAACAGTCGAATAAACACCAAACTTGGTATCTAAGTTCATTATCTTCTAGAGATGCGACACGAAGGTTTTCAAGAAAATCCCCCATCCCAGATTACCCTTTACATGGAACATTTTTAGAAAATTTTAATTTTCTCAAAAATGGCTCTAACGATTTTGATTAAAATATCATATGTTTAAGATATTTTCATGACAAATGAAATGTATATCTCGAATTTTCTGGGAATGTCTCCAAAAGCATTCTTATTTGTGAACGACTTTTGCATAACTGGTAAACCATAAGAGATAGACAAAATTTTATTACACAAAGAATGTAGATCGCGTTAAAATACGCAATTTATGTAATATACATTTATTTTGTTGAGTGAACCATTTTCGAGATATTGCTTGTTATTCCTTTAAATTTTGCAATACTTATAGTTTTTCTCAAATGGGAATTCGTTATTCGTTTTTTTATGTCCTGGACATACAAAGGAATGGAATGCTCCACATAGCAACCAGCTCTTAAAAGATTTGACTATCGCTTAAAGCCTACCATATTCCCCTTGCATCTACAAGAAAATTAGCAATAAGATTAACATCTCTATTAACATGAAGCATATGGAGAATAAGCGTTTGTAAAAATAGTTTGTACAAGAGTAGAGAAAGTCATGTGAGTGTAATACATCAGAATTTTTTGGGGGTGGAATGCTTTACTTCCCCTGTTGACCATACGTAGTAGAGAAAGTAAAAGTGTCTAAAAAGAACTGGATTATTCCGTGAGTATTTAAATACGTGTAATGTGGTCAAAGATTATATTACAGCAGTTAATAACTGCCAGATTCGATTTATAATGTAGTGTCATTAATTGGAAGTTTAATCAAGGCACATACCATGTATGATGGTAGGGTGAGTGTATCACGCCCTCCCGTGGCAAGCACGAGGTTAACGCAGATCCCCAGAAAGTTGTGCTGAAACTTTGCCCCGTGATTACTTACAAGTATTTGTGGAATGCCTTGTCAAGTTTTAGCGGTAACCTCAGAGGCGGAGGCTCCCTTACGTCAATATCATTAACATCCTGTTCGCTCTCGAGCTAAATAGGCAGTATTAAGGAAGCATTCCACAAGTTGAATACGAAATTAAGCTCCTACTACTCGTATCTACTCTGAATTATTAAACCACTAACTTCACTGCGTATCTCTCAATGTTTTCTCTCAACATTTCCAGCTTTCTTCCAAGATAACACCACATTAATGGGAGAGAGAGACTGAAGTCTCTACAAATTATGTTTTTTTTTACTTTTTCTAAAAGCACTTTTATAAAAAGGTCTGTTTGTGTATGTCTGTGAGCAGCATAGCTCAAAAACGAAAGATATGACACGATATGAAAGCTAACCTTTATATACGAGGGCGGATCGAAAAGTAGCGCACAATAATTTTTTCTGCCACACAGATATAGTTTGAAGTTTTCACTACAGAGGGTATTTTTTGTTTCATGTGCAGCTCTAGCGAGAGAAGCGCAACCACGCAATAAAGATGGCGCGCATGTTACTGTCGTCCACGTGTGAAGAGCAGAGAGCTGTGCATCGATATTTGTGGGCTAAAGGGTATAAACCGAGTGATATTCACAGAGACATGCCTGGCGTGTATGGGAATGATTATATGGACCGTAGCAATGTCTCCAGGTGGTATGCATTCTTCCTAGAGGGCCGTGTGAACCTTAGTGATTCGCCACAGGCATTGACGCGGCAATTTGGAAGACCGGCGTGTTCAACTACGAACCTTATCGCAACAGTTCAACATTTCCTATGGTGCAGTGTACTATATTGTTCATGACACGTTGAAATTTGGTAAAGTTAGTGCTCACTGGGTGCCTAAGAACCTGACAGACAACCACAAGGGCCAGCGAATGATGAGGAGCTTGGATCACCTAACGCGGTACACCGCAGAAGGGCATGACTTTCTGAAAGGAATTGTCACTGGTGATGAGTCGTGGGCATACCACTACACGACCGAAACCAAACAGACAAGTATGGAGTGGAAACATGCTGGTTCCTCAGTGAAGAAAAAATTCAAAGTGATTCAGTCTGCTAGGAAAGTGCTTGTAACGGTGTTCTGGGATATGGATGGTGTTGTATTGGTGAACCTTGATGAACACGGGACCACTGTGAATGCTGCAGCCTACATGAAAATTTGAAGTTACGTCATGCCCTTCGTGACAAACGCCACAACATGAATGCTCACGAAGTCAAAATTCTTCATGACAATGCTCGCCCCCATGTTGCTGCTGCTGTTTTTCAGAAAATCACCAAATTTGGTTGGGAGGTGCTCCAGCATCCACCATACAGTCCGGACTTTGCACCGTCGGACTTTCACCTGTTTGGTCCCATGAAGAAATTGCTGGCCTACCAACGCTTTGCGACAGATGCGGAAGTGAAATCAGCAGTCCGCAGATGGCTATACTCCAAGGAAACGGACTTGTACGAACAGGGCATATTAAACCGAGTATCACGATGGAAGAAACGTGTTGAGAAACTTGGTGACTATGTCAAAAAGTAGGTAAAGGGTGTAAGTTCATTTGTAATTTTTTTGTTGTTTGAACTATTCAACTTTTTTGTACTTTTACTTTTCGATCCGCCCTCGTATAAAAAAAATTTGGACTGACAAAATTATCCACATAAAGAGTGCTATTGATATCAATTTGTCAGCTATCAGAACATTCCTTCTTTAAGATTTTAATGAGTTTTCTTTTAAAACCTTTTATGCTTTTGCAAGTTTTTGAATATATAGCTAGAGCATTCTATAACTTAATAGCTTGTGAGGTTAACTTATTTAGACTATACGTAGAAGTAATCACAGTTCGTTTTGTTACGTTTTTATGGCTTCTTGTATCATGTGCACGCTTAGAGCTTTCAAGTACTAAATTTCTCTTTAACAGATTATTGTCTATTTTATGGGGGTTGTAGCGATATTTTCGCCTGAGACACCTGGACAAAAAGGGATTCTTAAATAGTTATAGTTTATGAATTATTAATTAACAGTAATTTAATAATGTTGTACAATTTTAAAGTAATTTGATTAAAAGCTACACCAACCAAGAGTCCTTCAAAAAGTGTAAATATGTTTTAAATTTCATTACTATTGTCCAATAAATAAAGGCCATAAAAATCCAACGTTTCTCTGTACTTCGAGGGGAAGAACCTAGTTTTAAGAGAAAGTAGACGCTGTAGGCAACGGTCGTTTTTTACCGTTTATGCTTCGAATTTTCAACCGGAGAGCCAAAAGATACAGGATAATTATTAGAACCAATGAGAGGATACGATAACGTGGTTGCATGTACAAAAATCCCGAGGCGAGTAGTAACTTCGATTCTTCGATAAGTGAACACGCAGTACTCCGAGTCAGAAAAGGGCGCTAAGTGCCGTGCAATTAGATAACTACAAGTGGTTTGTGTGGAATATTTGTCTAATGTGCTAATAGTATTTGTTTAAATAATTATCCAAACTTATGAACGACTTGATATTGCCAAATGACTACTTCAAGTCGCGCGAGTCTAAGAACGGCGACAGAGCACCGAGATAGTGAATAATTAGCCGGATCAAACTTTAGTGAACCAAGAGATAATCTTGGGAACACAGTGTTAAAGAATCGCACGTGTGAAGGAAAACCAGAGAATCTTGCAGGATTTATTGCATAAAGACGCGCCGGAATGAGAAAAGTGAAAACAGTGTTTATGTCTAGACAATATGCTGCCGTTATCTTTCACACATCCTGCCCTGACATAATAATCGTAGGGAGTTTCAGATCGATTCTCCGACATTTGAACCCTGATATACGACGGGTGCTTCCTACTGACATCGGGGACATCGATTGCTGAAGACGAACTCTACGACGTAGCGGCGAGAACGACAACGACGATGACGACGAGATGAACCACTACAAGGTACATTATCACTCCATTTTCTCATTTTTATTCAAAACATAGAAGTTTGTTAACAAAAACCATAACCAAGGTGACCAATATATAATGAAAAGAGAAACAAAAGGAAAGCTAAAACAAAACACAGTCGTATGGTATCTAATAGTATTAATAAGATTCATTTGGTAGTTACCAAGAATATTTATGGAACAGAATTTCATTAACCAATAATTCTTTTCCATTTGTCTAATAATATTACATAATATTGTTACTGTGTTTTAAGAAACAGGCCCCAGACGTTTGCTTAGTTGTTTGTGAAACAAATGACAGACGTCACAAAGCAAAAATGTACATAGACGCTTTAGAGACAAGAGCTCACGTTTCCTGAGGACATAGGGAGACCGCGGCGGCCTGCCAGGTCAGTGTTCTCCGCCTAACCGGTCGGACAGGACGTCCTAGCTCACCGGAGGCAACTCGTTTCCTGCCCTGCAGCACGACGGCTACCTAAATGCTTTATTAATCATATCCAGAAATCTTTCCTCTAAACTTCTTTGGTACAAGATTTGTTATATTTTCTGTGAGCTTTATACTCTCGTCCTATTCAGTGCAGGTGGATGCCATTAAAAAAACCCATCTGTGGCATTTCTAAACTACACAATTTCGATTCATTTGAAATTGAATACAGCTATCAGAATTTAGTGTATTATGTGTACCAATGTTTTTAAATTAATTCTCGAGATGAATTAATTGTTCTTCCAAACTGACATGTGTAAGACAAGGTTGGAAAGGTAGAATCAGACAATTGCAAAAACGAAGCCCGGGACTTAAAATCGCCATTGAGGCATGTCATCTCAATACAATTTGAGAATTCCTGGACTATGGCATTGAATTTTCCAATCGTCTGATTCTACCTTTCCTAGTTCCCGAAATATTCTTTTCTTTTTTTAATGTTATTATTTATTTACTGCTTTGAAAACTTTCTCCACACGATGCAATTTTTATTTTCTCAACCACGTACGTAGCAGATACAGAAGGTATTGCATTCCACCCAAAAAATCTAATGTGTTACATTCAAATGACTTTATCTACCCTAATCGTTTATCAGTGGGTATACAAAGTTTATTTCCCCATATAATTCATTTTAATCGAGATACGCCTTTCCGGGAACAGCTACATTACACATTTCGTTATAAATACAAAGAGAACAGCGATAATTAAACATTTAACAACTGGACGCTATATGCTGGCCTTAAAATACCATACTGTTTCCATGACATCACGAGAAACAACTGAAAATCGACAGAACTTTAAAGAATGGCTAAGCATTAAAGATTTCGAACCATTAATAATGGATATCTCGGCAAAAAATAAGTTATTTGAAATAAATTGTGTGTTTTAAAGACATCTACTTTTTTGTGTTGAACGTTTTCGTCTAACATTTAACGTTTAGCAGTTATTCAAGATTATAGAAAGTTCCCTCCGAATGAACAGGACATTAAAGGCTATTCGCAGATAATTTAAGATATACATTTTATGCCATGTAAATATGTTTACTATATGGTTTTTTAATCAAAATCGTTTGAGTTATTTTTTAGAAAACCAAACATGTCCAAAGATGTTTCAAGTAAAGGGTAGTTTAGGGTGTGGGCATCTTTGATAAGTACTGAACCTAAATACCAAATTTTCGTTTTTGAGTTATGACGTTATTCTAAAAAGGACATTTTTGGATTCAGAGGCCTCAAAACGTACTTCTGGTGAAATCTCGGTATCGATTTTTTGGGTGGAATTCAATACGTTCTCTACCTACAATGTACGTGGTAGAGAAAGTAAAAAATCTGATGTGTTACACTCACATGACTTTCTCTACTCTTGTACAAACTATTTTTACAAACGCTTATTCTCCATATACTTCATGTTAATCGAGATGTTAATCTTATTGCTAATTTTCTTATAGATGTAAGGGGAATATGGCCCGTCGAGGAGCAGACACTCTCATGGAGCAGACAGAAGATTCAGGATGGGTGATCAGCCCGATGCCTGGTATGGGATGAAGGAAGTAGATGAAACAAAATGACGGCGAAATGGATGATAGGAAAGGTGACGATGGAGCAGTTGGCGGGGGAAACCGGAGAACCCGGAGAAAACCCGCCCAGACGCCGCTTCGTCCACCACAGGTCCCTGGGATTGAATCCGGGCCGCCTCGGTGAGAGGCGAGCGTTCTAGCCACTCGGCCACGGCGCCGCCTTAAGCGATAGTCAAATATTTTATGAGCCGGTTGCTATGTGCAGTATTCCATTCTCTTTGTAGGTATGTGCAGGACATAAAAAAAACGAATAACAAATTCCCTTTTGAGAAAAACTATGTGTTGGAAAATTAAAACAAATACCAAGGGATATCTAGGAAAGGGTTCTCCCGCCAAAAAAAATTGTATATGATATAAATTGTGCATTTTACAGAGGGCTTTTGGAGACATTGCCAGAAAATTCAAGATATGCATTTCATTTGTCATGAAAATATCTTAAACATAAGTGTTCCATGTAAAGGAATATCTGGGGTGGGGGAATTTTCTTGAAAATCTTCGTGTCGTATCTTTGAAACATACTGAGATATACAAAGTTTGGTATTTATCCGACTTTTCGTTTTTGAGTTATTCTGTTCACAGACACACACACACACACACGGATCTGTATCTAAAATGCCTTTTAAGGATTCAGGAGGCCTCAAAACATGTATTCGGGTGAAATCTCAATAACGAATTTTTGGGTGGAATTCAATACTGCCCCTATTCACTATACGTAGTAGAGACATTAAAAAGATAGTGTGCAATACAGGTGTATGAAATGCAAAACAGAATCTTGTCTCTCTTTTCAAACTATTCCTCGATTATGTAATAATACCAGATTGGCTGTATCAGAAGTTTTTAAAAGATACTCGTGGGGACCTCTGGACCAGCTGTTTCTCTTTGGTCCATAATAATGCTTCAGTTGTTAATTAAAACAAAAACATCCATCTACTTTATGGCTTTTTTCTCCTTTTTTTCCCGTTCCACAATGCATCTAGAGCCTCATTTCATTGCCACGTTGTTTAAAATTGCTTTGTTAAATATGGCCACCATATTGCCGTATACTAGCTTAATGCTAAAGAGGTTATGATATAAGGGCAGTGTAAAGCTGCTTTTTAAAGAATAATTTAATTCCACCCCACTTTGTATTTCCATGATTTTACAATAAAGCACTCTGGAAGAGCGTTGGAGCAGTAAGCAGTGTGTAGGCCTGGGTCTAAAGCCAAAGGTTTTAGTTTCGATATAAATTAAAAACAAACGGGGTTACACATTTCAGCTATATGAATCTGCAATCAAATAGTTCTAACATCTGCGAAAAACTGAAAATCTCCATTCAATAATGTAAGCACCACATTTTTACTTTCTCTACTACGTATACGTATACTTTCTCTACTATAGGAGAAGTATTGTATTCCGCCCAAAAATTCAATACCGAGATTTCACCGGAAATATATGTTTTGAGGTGCAATGAATCCATAAAAAGCATTTTTGGAAACATGTCTGTCTGTGTGTGTCTGTCTGTGAACAGCATAACTCAGAAACGAACAGTTTGATAAACACCAAACTTGGTATTTAGGTTCAGTATCTTCCAGAGGTGCGACACGAAGGTTCTCAAGAAAATCCCCCCCCAGATTACCCTTTACATGGAAGATTTTTCGAAAATTTTAATTTTCTCAAACATGGCTCTAACGATTTTGATTAAAATATCATATGTTTAAGATATTTTGATGGCAAATAAAATGTATATCTTGATTTTTCTGGGAATGTCTGCAAAAGTATTCTTCATTGTGAATGACTTTTGCATAACTGGTAAATCAATAGGGAATGACAAAATTTTACTACACAAAAAATGTAAATCGCGTTAAAATACACAATTTATGTTATATACATTTTTGTTGTTGAGTGAACCATCTTCGAGATATTGCTTGTTATTCCCTTAAATTCTTCAATACTTATTTTCTCAAATGGGAATTCGTTATTCATTTTTTTGTCTTGGATATGCAAAGAGTATTAATCTGTGGAAAGGGAATGGTGCTGCACCTAGCAACCAGCTATTAAGAGATATGTATGTGCTTAAAGGCTACTGTATTTCTATATTGCCCTTGTAAATATACATTCCCCTTACATCTACAAGAAAATTAGCAATAAGATAGTTTTTACAAATGTTTATCTCGATTAACATGAAGTAGACGGAGAATAAGCGCTTGTAAAAATAGTTTGTACAAGAGTAGAGAAAGTCATTTGATTGTAACACATCGGATTTTTTCCTGCCACGCCACACCGAAACAATATCGCCGACACTTGCAACCCTAAAAGAGACCCAACGTGGTGAAGGATGAATGAAATAACCAATGGAAGGAAATTGTCGGGCAGGAAATTCGGGCGCTGAGTGAAACCATTCCAGCATTCACCTGACGACCCAGGAAAACCAAAACCATGGATCAGAGTAGCCGATCGTCGGGAATCGAACGCTGGCTCTCACAAATGCGAGTCGTATGCGTCACCTCGCTCGGTAGACACTGAACTTAAATACCAGGCTTGGTGTGTAACCCACGTACGTTTATGAGTTCACAGTGAGATGGTGTTTTGTTTACGTAATTTATTGTTGCGTAAGTTATTAGCCTCACGCTTGGGAAGCCAACTTGAAGATGTATTGTTCTTCAACTGTTTAACTGCTCCACGTATGGACGTCAACTTGAAGTAGTTATTGTTCTTGGAGTTTATTGTTTATTTATTTAGTCCTTGTATGAACGTCTATTTTGAAGTGGATTATTTATTACGTAATATGCTGCTACGTATGAGAAGCCGATTTTTGAAGATGTATTACTTTCTCTACTACGTATAGTAAGTAGGGGAAGTATTGTATTCCACCCAAAAATTCGATACCGAGATTTGACCGGAAATACATGTTTTGAGATCCCCTGAATCCAAAAAAAGCATTTTTGGAAACATGTCCGTGTGTGTCTGTGTGTGTGTGTGTGTGTGTGTGTGTCTGTGTGTGTGTCTGTGAACAGCTTAACTCAGAAACGAACAGTCGGATAAACACCAAACTTGGTATTTAGGTTCAGTATCTTCCAAGGATGCGACACGAAGATTTTCAAGAAAATCCCCCACCCCAGATTACCCTTTACATGGAACATTTTTCGAAAATTTTAATTTTCTCAGAAATGGCTCTAACGATTTATTAAAATATCATATGTTTAAGATATTTTATGACAAATAAAATGTATATCTTGAATTTCCTGGGAATGTCTCCAAAAGTATTCTTCATTGTGAACGACTTTTGCATAACTGGTTAACCATAAGAGATAGACAAAATTTTACTGCACAAAAAATGTAGATCGCGTTAAAATACACAATTTATGTCATATACATTTTTTTTGTTGAGTGAACCATTTTCGAGATATTGCTTGTTATTCCCTTAAATTTTCCAATACTTATACTTTTTCTCAAATTCCTTATTCATTTTTTTTATGTTCTGGACATGCAAAGAGAATGGAATGCGTTGCATAGCAACCAGCGCTTAAAACCTACCATATTCCCCTTGCATCTACAAGAAAATTAGCAATAAGATCGACATCTCGATATCTCGATTAACATGAAGCATATGGAGAATAAGCGTTTGTAAAAATAGTTTGTACAAGAGTAGAGAAAGTCATGTGAGTGTAACACATCAGATTTTTGTTGTTGTTATGCTCCAAGTTTAAAAATATTTATTAACTTTGTTATTAAATTGGTACTATAGATATTATTTATGCTTATGTTTGCCTCGGCTGCGTCAGTCTTACTTTAGAGACATGTTTCTCTTAATCAGGGCGTGGTACGACAAGAATGTAGGGTTACACAGATTTTAAGTTTAAAATCACTTCTTTTTATTAATCCTTGGCACAAATTATATAGCACTACGCTGATATTAAGAGCTGTGAGATTCTTTAATTTAATACTTGTAGTTTGTTAACGCGTATACATATTTTACGATTCACAAGTAACATTTCTTTAGAGAACACATCTTCCATCTGGTCACTACCAAGGTCTGCCAGCAACTGAACATATTTCAACCGTATAAACTTTTAACTTTTTGTATTTCAAGTCTCTGTTTGGCTAATCCTAGTCCAATAGAATACCTGTATTTAACTAAAGTTTTTCTGGCTGTTGATTGGCTAATTTTAAACTGTCACAAAATTTACATTATCGTTACTCTAATCATGACTAACATGTAACATTTAAAACTTTCAAATTCATTATTGCTTCAAGATTAACTCATTGTTACCTCATTGTTAGCGACTTTAAACTTATTATTCTCACAGCTCTTGCATTATTAAAGCATGTAATGTATTCACATAACATTATTGAACATGTTTACAATAAAAATAAGCATATGCAATGACTGTTACATACATTTTTAATAAATTATTACATATTGTTTCAAGGCGGGCTGTTATTGAGTGTACATTTTATATAATTTAATTAAAATTATTCAAGTATTAAAATACTGCCTAAACAGACGCGCACGGCGACTGCGCCGAAATCTCGGTATCGTTTTATAACACATAAATAAAGGTTGTTTTCAAGCTTGACTGTACCGCCCTTAACTAAACCAAGGAATTAGCCTACAACATTCACTAAGAGGGTTAGTAGACCCAAAACGACCTATTAATCAAGACACCCTAAGCTGTGAACAAGGTAAACCTCCTCATCGATGCAAATTAAATATGATAATCCAGGGGAATGTGATAGCAAGGGGAGAGGTCTTGTGGTTGCTGTGAATTGATCAGCACAAGGGAGAGTGGACGCGCATTAACCGCCAATCCGCTTAGTACAATCTCTGAAGTGTTAGTTCTTATCCAGAATATCTCAAAGCAAGTAGAGAGAGATGCCACACAGGAAACTCTTGCTTTCGAAACTTCGCCCACACATTTTAATACTATAAACGAGAAACTTTCTGAAACTGCTTTTCTTACACAAAGAGAAATTTTATGTAAGAATATACTCCATTTTTTCTGGTTATTCGTTCTTTTTCCTTCTCTCATAAATACTACAGGGAGGATCCAAGTTTTCTCCAAGTAGTGAACAAAGAGCGTTATTTACAGCCTTAAACTAACTAAAATTCAAGCAATTGCGTTTTTTCTTATTCACAATTTCAAGCACAAGATTCATTATTAAAGGTGACAATACAGTTTATGAACCTCCATCGCTGTTTAAGAAAAGAAAAGAAAGAAAAATTATCATCTGGAATTTTAAAGCTAAAAGCACAAATGAACGCCCCCCCCGAAATAGGGTCAGAGCACCGCAATTAGGCCAGTTGGGCCCTTGTGCTTCCATCAGTGAGGGGACAGACCCGAAGTGCGCAATCACAGACGGGGTCCCTAATGTTTCCAGATGGAACGCCTCAGATGTAACCCGCAAGCCACCGAACCTACCTGGGGCGGAGGAGAGACCTAACTCAGTAGTCCCCTCAGCGACGTCAGGGAAGAAACCTTTAACACCGCCGCCTGGTCCTAAAACCATGACACAGATGAAGGGTACGTCTATAAACACGGGACCGGGTCCGCCTACGCAGAGACCACACCCTCGCATGACCCAGGATTGCTCGTGGGCCCTTTCCATTAGGGACTGTGCCTATTATATATACCGACCCCCCTATCTGGTCGAGTTTAGGCTGCCCACCCTTCCAAACAGGGCCGGAAGTGGATACGCCACCTACGCGCGTCAGGGGAGAGTACCGAACAACCTCGGTGGGGCCGACAGTTTCTAACTACCGTCTACCAGCTATCCCTCATGGCTGGTTCCGGAGAATCTCGAGGCGTCTCATAACCCCGCCTGGGTGAATAAACCAGCCAAGCGTACCCAATAACCCATGGGTGTCGGGAACCACTGCCCCGCCGAATCCAACCCAATCCGAACAACTCCCCAACGGGAGGGGTTGCAATGTCGGCCCGACGTACTTCTAGTGACGTCAGAAGTACCACGAGTGCTCTGGGTCCACAGCGCCCGCACCACGGCAGCTGAAGGGTTCGAAGCCCTCCCCCCTTACGGGGAGATGACGGGTACAGGAAATGAAAGGGAGGAGAGTCGCGGCAGAAGCTGAACCACCCGAGCATTCGCCTGCGACCCGGGGAAGCCACGAAGCCGCATAGGCCAGTGTGAGCGGTTGCCGGTGATCGAACCTGGGACCTCCCAAATGCTAGCCGCACACGTTTCCGCGGCGCCACCTCGCTCGGTGTAACTAGAGGAAGAAGTATTGCATTCCCCTAAAAATTCAATACGGAGTTTCTCCGGAAATACATGTTTTGAGAGTCCCTGAATCCATAAACATTTTCAATTTCACCCAAAAATTCAATATGAAGATTTTACCGGAAATGCACATTTTGAGGTTTTATAAATAAAAATACATTTTTAGATAAAGATCAGCGCGCGCGCACTTGTGTTTGTGTGAACATAATAACCAAAAAACCCAAAGTGGGATAAACACATATCTTGGTGTACAGGGTCTTCCAAGGGTGCGACACGAATATTTTCAAGAAACCCCCCGTCCCCAAATTACCGTTTACATTCGATAAATGTTCGTTATTTTTTAACTGTTCTTAACGATTTTGATTATAGTGCCACATGTTTAAAATATTTACATGAACATGTGCATATATCTGGGATTACTCTGTGAAGCCGCCCTCACTCGGAAGTATTTTTGTATAACATATAAACCAAAAGAGATACATGGATTCTTAGTTCGCAAAAATTTTAAATGTCTTTAAAACACAACATTTCATCCAAGTAACTTTTTTCTTGTTGCATCAGCCATTTCGGAGATATCCGTCAGTATTGGATTGACATTTTCAATAATTTTGTCACCTTTAAAGTGCTGTTGCTATTCGTTTGTTTCTTGCGATACCATGGAAAGTGCATGGAATTTCAAGACTAACTATAGATTCGCTTTGAGGCAGTACTTTTAACACTTAAATGATATATGTAAATTCAATAACAGCCCGCCTTGAAGCAATATGTGTATGTGATAATTTGTGAAATGCATGTAACAGTCATTGCATATACTTATATTATTGTATACATGTTCAATAATGTTATGTGAATGCATTACGTAATTTAATAATGTAGGAGCTGTGAGAATAATAAGGTAAACGTTGCTAACAACGAGGTAACAATGACGTAACCTTGAGGCAATAATGAATTTTAAAGTTTAAATGCTACTAGTCATTATTGGAGCAACAATAATGTAAATTTTGAGACAGTTTAAAAATAGCCAATCAACAAACAGAAAAAAACTTTAGTTAAATGAAGGTATTCTATTGGAGTAGGATTAGCCAATCAGGAACCATCAGTTGCCTGCAAACAGCGTTACTAACCAGACGTAAAATGTGCCCTCAAGAAATATATTATGTATTCGTGTGAGACGAAAAATAAGTTTAGGTGTTAAAAAGTGTAATTAATTAATTAAATAAAGAATCTCACAGCTCTCTCTATATCAGTGAAGTGTTATTTAAATCGTATCAAATATTAATAAAAGGAGTGAAGTAAAATTATAATCTGTGTAAGCCTACATTCTTGTTGCATCACAACCCTACTAAGAGAAACGTGTCTCTAACAATAATACTGACGCAGCCGAGGTAAACATAAATAATATAATATTTAAAGAAACAGTTAAATTACAAAGTTAATATTTTTGTAACTTGGGGCAAAGGTCACCTGAAAGTACATTTGGGGCGAAGGCTACCGGAAAGCGGGTACTATACATGTGATTGAAACTACTTCAAATTCGGCTCCCAACAGTTGAAATATAATACAACTCCTTCAATACACCTTCTTCAAATTGACGCCCAAAGCGTGGTGCAAATAACGCAAAGATACCATCTTCTTCAAACGGATTTCCATACGTAGCAGCAACAATGTAAAGACAATGTCTACTTGTACTTTCCTTGTATCTATAACGAAACTATAATGTAACTACTTCATGTTAAGCGAGATAAACATTTGCAGAAACTATCCTATTGCTAATTTACTTGTAGATGCAAGGGGAATTTTTCAGTCGTCTGTCTATCTTTCTAACCTTGTCCAACACACGGTTTGTGTGGAAGAACAATAAATTCTATTAATTGACCCAGTAGTGGTCGAAACTATAAAGCCCGGGACTTAAAGTACTTACCTACAACATTGTAAGTCGCCATTGGGGTATGTCAGTGGTTTACCAGGAAAAATGCGAATCAGTTGGAGAATTTAATGCCGTACCGGCAAGTTGCCATAGTAGCTCAGTGCTTAGAACATCCGGACGGAGACCGGGAAAACCATGGTTCAAATCCCGGTTATGGCATTGAATTTTTCAGTCGTCTGATTCTAGGTTTCCATTTCTGCAAATGTTTATTTGGATTAGAATGTAGTACATAGAAAAATAGGCTTGAATAAGAATGTATCACATCAGATTTTTTACTTTCTCTACTACGTATAGTAAGTAGGGGAAGTATTGCATTCCACCCAAAAATTCGATACCGAGATTACACCGGAAATACATGTTTTGAGACCTCCTGAATCCAAAAAAAGCATTTTTGGAAACATGTCCGTGTGTGTGTCTGTGTGTGTGTGTGTCTGTGTGTGTGTGTCTGTGAACAGCATAACTCAAAAACTAACAGTCGGATAAACACCAAACTTGGTATTTACGTTCCGTATCTTCCAGAGATGCGACACGAAGATTTTCAAGAAAATCCCCCCACCCCAGACTACCCTTTACATGGAACATTTTTCGAAACTTTTAATTTTCTCAAAAATGGCTCTAACGATTTTGATGAAAATATCATATGTTTACGATAATGTCATGAGAAATGAAATGTATATCTCGAATTTTCTGGGAATGTCTCCAAAAGTATTCTTCATTATGAACGACTTTTGCATAACTGGTAAACCATAAGAGATAGACAAAATTTTACTACACAAAAAATGTAGATCGCGTTAAAACACACAACTTATATCATATACATTTTTTTTGTTGAGTGAAACGTTTTCGAGATATTGCTTGTTATTTCCTTAAATTTTCCAATACTTATACTTTTTCTCAAATTCGTTATTCATTTTTTATGTCCTGGATATGCAAAGAGAATGGAATGCGCCACATAGCAACCAGCGATAAAATATTTGACTATCGCTTAAAAGCTACCATATTCCCCTTGCATCTACAAGAAAATTACAAATAATATTGACATCTCGATATCTCGATTAATATGAAGCATATGGAGAATAGGCGTTTGTAAAAATAGATTGTACAAGAGTAGAGAAAGTCATGTGAGTGTAACACATCAGATTTTTCACATTGTATTGTAGAGGATCTTTCAACAAGAGTGTCTTATCTTTAAACTTAAATAAAACACTTTCTATACATGATAAGAGGTTTATTTCTTTTTTTATTTTGGAACATAATTAATGTCATTACGTGTGGAAGAGAACATCAGTGACCGCCGCGACTTCGTTGGGTTGCGCGTTTATGGTTGACAGAAGAACGTAAATTAGGTCCAACTTCACGAATAACACGCGTGATGTTATTCATAAGATCATTTACTGTTTCCGGTTTGTTGACATATACTCGAGATTTAACATAACCCCACAAGAAGTAATCCAACGGCATTAAATCACATGACCTCAGGGGCCAGTTAACATCACCACCACAGGAAATGATGAAACCTCTGAACTTCTCCTGCAAAAGAACGATTGTTTCGAGAGCAGTATGACATGTGGCACCATCTTGCTGGAACCACATGTTTCTGAGATCCATACCATCCAATTGAGGCCAAAAATAGTCCCTTATAAGAGGCCGGTATCTTTTTCCATTGACAGAGCTTCTCCATCTTCACCTTGGAAAAAATATGGATCAATGATTCCACCATGCCAAAATCCACACCACACAGTAACCTTTTGGGGATAAAGTGAATCTGCATTGGATTGTGATTGCTCCATTAGCGGCAATTTTGTTTGTTAACACAACCATCCATAAAAAGTGGGTTTCGTCGCTGAAGATGGTTTTTCGACAAAAATCCGGGTCAGCTTCCAATTGCTCCACAGCCCAGTCAGCGAATACACGGCGCAACCTATGGTCGTAGGGCTTTAGTTATTGAGTTAACACCATTTTGTAAGCGTGAAACATCAAGTCCAGATGCAGAACTCGCCAAGTTGTGGTCGATGAAAGCCCCAATTCTTGCGCTCGACGAGCAATTGATTTGTTTCCGTTCTCGCGTACACTCTCACGAACGGCGCCTATGTTTTCGTTGGAGCGCTTACGTCGATTACGTACAGGCGTTCTTTGATCGCTGACAGAACCACTTCTTTCAAATTTATCGATCAAACGCCGAATCGTTCTCTCGCAGGGACGATTATGCACACCGTAAACTTCACGCGATACACGGAAGGTTTGGCGAACAGATGATCCATTTTGATGTACATTTTCACAATTTGACGCGTTGCTGAATGCTGTAACGTTCCATGACTATTTGTCAATAACAACTGTAACCACATGAAAAAATGACTGCTGTAACTCAATACCAACGACAGCTATCACATGTTAAAGATGGACTCTCTTGTTGAAAGACACTTTAGTTGCAGCATTGTATTAGCTGATTTTACTGTTAACCTACTTGTTTCTTCTGTCCACTGAGGACTCGTGAGGGAAAAACTCTCTTTACATTGGTGTGATGACCAGGAATGGAGAAATAATATCCCACAACTTTTAACAACTCTGAATACTGCTCAGAGAAATCTAATTGGAATGAAGGCTTATGTGACAGCAAATTCTCAAAACTATCCTCCTTGGTCTCCATAAAAAACATTAAGTTTGTTGACTTTGAGTTCAAATATAGTAAACATCGCAGACAATTGTGTTTTTGGCTTGCACGTTTTCATCTATCTCAAAGTCGAGGACGGCCCAAGTGATCCGTGTCAATGACAACCATATAGAAGTGAAGCTAATAAAAGAAAACTGCAGATTCACAAGTAAGAATATAAAAAAGCTATATTCATAAATTGGGGTCCCTACTGTGTTAGGACAATAATACCTTTAATATATTATTTAGTTTTAAATAATACTATCTACAAAGCGGATGCTGCAGATACCACCACTCTGTAAAATATAATGCTGCAAACATGTAAATCGTCAGCAACGATAAGATTGGATGTTCCAAACATGGATGGGGCTGGACTGACCTTCGTTTCAGCACGGAAACTTCAACGCAGTTCCGATTGCATCGCAATAAGCAGTTACGTAATAGATACCTGTAACAGAGAGAAACAACGGAATAAATTTTACTGAAGCAGACAGACCAAACTGCCACACTTGTTTCAAGTGCATTAACAAAATTATATTGAGACAAACTATTCTTATTCTCCATTCTCCATCTACTTCATGTTAATCGAGATAAACATTTGCAGAAACTATCTTATTGCTAATTTTCTTGTAGATGTAAGGGAAATATGGTAGGCTTTAAGCGATAGTCTAATGTTTTAAGAGCTGGTTGCTATGTGCAGCACTCCGTTCCCTTTGTATATTCGGGACATAAACAAACGAATTCTCATTTGATAAAAATATTAAGTATTAGAAAATTCAAACAAACAACAAGGAATATCTCGGAAATGGTTCACTCGACAAAAAAATGTATAGGACATAAATTGTGTGTTTTAACGATCTCTACATTTTTTGCATACTAAAATTTAGTCTATCTCTTACGGTTTACCAGTTATGCGAAAGTTATTCAGAAAGAAGAGAGTTTTTTAGGGGCATTCCCAGAAAATTCAAGATATACATTTCATTTGCCATGAAAATATCTTAAACATATGATACTGTAATCAAAATCGTTAGAGGTATTTTTGAGAAAATCAAAGTTTTCGAAAATGTTCCATGTATAGGGTAATCTGGGGTGGGGGGATTTTCTTGAAAATGTTCGTGTCGCACTTTCAAAGATACTAACCTAAGTATCAAGTTTGGTATTTATCCGAGTTTTCGTTTTTGATTTATGCTGTTTCACAGATACACACACGGACATGTTTCTAAAAATGCCTTTTTTGGATTAGGGGGCCACAAAACATGTATCCCTGGTAAAATCCCGATATCGATTCTATGGGTGGAATGCAATACTTCCCTTACTATACGAAGTAGAGAAAGTAAAATGGAAAGAAAGAAAAAAAATCTGATGTGTTACACTCACATGACTTTCTCTACTCTTGTACAAACTATTTTTACAAATGCTTATTCTCCATCTACCTCGTGTTAATCGAGATATCGAGATGTTAATCTTATTGCTAATTTCCCTGTAGATGCAAGGGGAATATGGTAGGTTATAAGCGACAGTCAAATATTTTAAGAGCTGGTTGCTATGTGGAGTATTCCATTCTCTTTGTATGTCCAGGACAAAAAAATGAAAAAGAGAAAAAGTATAAGTATTGGAAAATTTAAGGGAATAACAAGCAATATCTCGGAAATGGTTCGCCCAACAAAAAAAATTATATGACATAAATTGTGTATTTTAACGCGATCTACATTTTGTGTGTAGTAAAATTTTGTCTATCTCTTATGGTTTACCAGTTATACATAAGTCGTTCACAATGAAGAATACGTTTGGAGACATTCCCAGAACATTCGAGATATACATTTCATTTCTCATGAAAATATATTAAACATAACATAAACATTTTAATCAAAATCGTTAGAGACATTTTTGAGAAAATTAACATTTTCGAAAAATGTTCCATGTAAAGGGTAATCTGGGGTGGGGTATTTTCTTGAAAACCTTCGTGTCGCATCTCTGGAAGATACTGAACCTAAATACCAAGTTTGATGTTTATCCGACTGTTCGTTTCTGAGTTATGCTGTTCACACACACACACACGGACACGGACATGTTTCCAAAAATGCTTTTTTTTGGATTCAGGGGTCTCAAAACATGTATTTCCGGTGAAATCTCGGTATAGAATTTTTGGGTAGAATACAATACTTCCCCTTCTTACTATACATAGTAGAGAAAGTAAAAAATAATAGCAACTTCCCAGTTAAGAAAAGTATAAATATTTGAGAATTCAATCCAACAACAAGGAATACTTGGAAATTAAATAATTCCAAAAAAGTATTTCACATAAATTGCATGCTTTAACGAGATCTATATTTGTTGTAGTAAGATTTTATCTATCTCTTACGGTTTACCAGTTATATAAAACTCGTTCAAATGAATACCTCACAGGCTGTTCCCAGGAAACTCGAGATGTACCTTTTATTTGTCACGCAAATATCTCAAACATATAATATTTTAATCAAAATGGTTAGTGCCATTTTAGAGAAAATAAAAAACATCGAAAAATTTTCCATGTAAAGGATTGTTTGTGATGGGGGATTTTTTTTGAAAATGCTGAACCTGTCCACACACGCACACACACAGAGACCTTTTCTAAAACTGCATTTTTACTTTCTCTACCACATACATAGTAGGTAGAGAAGGTACTGCATTCCACCCAAAAATTCCTTAATGAGATTTCACCAGAAATACATGTTTGAGGCCCCTGAATCCAAAAACAAGTTATTTTTAGAAAGAGATCTGTGTGGCATGTATGTGAACAGCATAACTCAAAATGAAAAGTCGGATAAATACCAAACTTGCTGTTTAGGTTTATTACCTTCCAAAGATACGACACGAAGATTTTCAAGTAAAATCCCCAACCCAAACTACACTTTGATGGAACATGTTTTACGTTGTTGTTTTTCTAAAAATGGCTCTAATGATTTTGATTAAAATACAGTATATTGAAGTTATTTCATTACAAATAAAATGTATATCTTGAATTTTCTGGGAATATCCTGTGAAGTTCTCTTCCTTCGGAAGGAATTTTGTATAATCTTGAATAACCGGTAAACGTTAAGCGATAGAGAAAACGTATTACGCACACAAGAAATATAAATCTCTTTAAATCACATAATTTATTTCAAATAACCATTTTTGTGGCATTAGCCGTTTCCGAGATATCCGTTATTAATGGTTCGATTTGTTCAATACTTTTACATTCTTTTTAAGACTCGTCTATTTTGAGTTGTTTCTCGCGATGTTATAGAAACAGTATGGAATTTAAGGTTTATCTCGATTAAAATGAGGGAGGCAGAAAAATAAACTCTGTTCAATTTTTGGATGGAATGCAATACCTTCTATACCCTTGGTAGGGAAAACAAAGATTAGTTTCTGTTGAAACATATCCAACACGAGAATGATCGGGTGACGAGAACTAACGCGCGTGGTCCCGGGTTAAATCAATAAAAGTACTATGCCACTCGGCCTAGTCTCGCCTCGCCTCATCTCAAGAAACACTGCGCTACCGGTAGTTCCATTCGTGCAATAAGTGTGTATCCTTATCTCCATTCGTGATTCTGGTGGTGCGCCGATGTCTGCATGTACAGTGTCACCTCGTCTCACCATGGCCGGGTATTTGGTCCCTGTCTGCATAAATTTGAGAGTGATCATCACTTTAGTTATGCATGCCGTCAACAAAACGCAATAACTACACGGGAATGCCTAGGATTTTTTATTTTGTTTTGATAATAAAGCTGCCTTTCCCTCTCAGTGTTGTAAACATAAATTAAAGGCATAAACACCTGTTTAATTTCATGCATCAATTAACAAGTAACCAGCATTTCTGCATTAGCTTGTTTTTATTAAAAAAATCACTCAAAGCGTGTCTGCACAGTATAGGACAATAATAATTATAAGCACCAATGAAAGTAACAACTCTGGGGGCTCCGAAAGAATAACTCAGTAGAGGAATAAAGCAGAGGTGAGAGGTGAGGCGTACTACCTTTCAACAAAGTAAATGTACACTTTCCGCGAGTCAGTAACAATCAGGCGTTCCGTGAGTAGGGGGCATGAAAACTAAATCGGCTGTCGTCATAGATGTATACTGTCTGGTCGCACCTGTCACTCACTTCGATGGTTTCTATGGCTATATTAACCCAATATGACGAAATATGCAGTAAACATCACAATACAAGTTGTGATTCTCTTGCTGCTGAGCTATTAAGTACATGGCATTGGAAAATATGCAAGAAAACGAAAAACATGGACGATTTTAATGGAATCAACATCTACGAGGGCGGATTCATAAGACAGTGACTTTTTAAAGAAAATAATAATTTGTTTCCAAAAAATCAATGTAATTCTCAACATAGTCTCCTTTCAATTCGATAAACGTTGTCCAGCGTTTCTCCAATTTCTTTAACCGTTCCAAAAAATATGATTTGATGAGGTCTGCAAGATATCCGGTTGTTTCTGCCATAATGTGTTCACTGGACGTGAAATTATTTCCAGGTTTGCGAAGAGGAAGAAGTCGCTCGGAGCCAAATCTGGAGAATATGGTGGGTGAGGTAGCAGTTCGTAGCCCAATTCCACAAATTTTGCGATGGCAATGGATGACTTGTGTGCGGGTGCATTATCCTGGTGAAAGAGAGCCCTTTTCTCCACCAAATGGGGTCGTTTCTTTAACAATTCCTTGTGAAACTGATCCAGCATTGCGGTATAATATGAACCTGTGATCGCTTTACCCTTTTCCAGGTAGTGTATACCTATCATCCCTTGTGAATCCCTAAAGACAGCTGCCATGATTTTCCTGCCGACGGAATGGTTTTCGCTTTCTTTGGAGCACGATCGCCGAAGGAAATCCACTGGTTGTTGTTTGGTTTCTGGTTGATAGTAATAGATCCCAGTTTCATCAACCGTGATATAACGCCGCAAAAACTCATTTGGGTTGCTCTGGAACGTGTTCAAACATCCCTGTGAAATGGTCAAACGATTCCGCTTGTTCTCAATGTAAGCAGTCGCGGCACTCATCTTGCTGACAACTTTCTCATACCCAAAATTCGTGCAGAATGTTATACACCCGTTCACTGGAGATGTTTACGCTCTTGGCTATCTCAAGGATATTCATTCGGGGGTCTTCCAACACAATATCGTGAACTTTGTTCACCATTTCTTCTGTTGCGGCCGCAACTGGTCGTCTTGTGCTCGAACGGCCACATCGGGATTCTGTGAACCATGCCATGTGATGAAGCAGTCCCCATAATACTTGTTCAGCTTTTCCTTCGTTTCCTTTACCGTCTTACCACGCAAAAAGTAGTGCTTTATCGGAACACGAAATTCATTTTTCTCCATTTTCTATAAAGCAACACACATGTGCTTGTTTTAGACGCTCTCAACAATGTTCTAAGAAACAAATGACGACGAATTTCTGCGATTATACCCAGAATAGATGTAAGACTTGGGTGCAAACAAGAAACCTGTGATTAGATCTCTAACTCTCGTCAAAGTCATGGATTTATCAATTCGCCCTGGTATGTTGTATATAACCAATGTACTAGCATCTGCTGTCGTAACTCAGTGGTAAAACGCACGGTTTTAATTGTGCCGAGGATTCAGGTTCGAACCCCGCCATATGGTCATACATTTTTATTCCAACTTCTTCACTTTGTAAGACGTAGTAAGAACAAATTTACAGTTCTGTTGCAGCTAAGCTATTACTATATGATATCGAAGAAAATGTAAACGCCAGGAGGTTAAATGATAGTTTTAATGGAGCTAACTTCTAAATGCTAACAATAAGCTAATACACAAAATAACAAGAAACTGATAAATACTCTCTTGAGAAAAATAAGCTTATAGCTCAAATATAGTTGTGTGTAATTGTGTGTAACTGCTAGTTACAATATAAATACTCCATTTATTAGAAATAACAAAAAGAAGATGGTAGGCAAGAATAATACTGCTTAAAATCCAAACTAAACAACGGCTATTTCAACGGCTACGTCATACATGAAGAAATAAATTAATTTCTGAAGCATTTCAGATTAATAGACCAAGTATTTCTCTTGGAACAAGTAACTTATCGAAACAACGAATGGAAAAGAAACGATTACATCGTTTATTCTTGTTTGCAATCAGCACAGAACACTGGTTTGGGTTCTGCTGATACTGTTGCCATAGCTCCATCACGTGAGCAACCAGATTCACTCGCATCCTGTCTGGTCGACGTTCTTCCCATTCCTTTACCATGAAGGCCCATACATGTTCAATGCGATTCAGATCAGATCTTAAAGGCCAGCCCAAGCAGGTTATTTCTGGATGCCTCGTTAGCCAATCCTGGATGATATTTGTACCACTATTATCGTGCATAAATACATATTCTTCTTGTTCTGGGAAACTAGCACGAAGGGATGCCAGCAAAGTGTTTTCGAGAACTTCTGCATTGACTGCACTCGTCATACTTTCTGGCACTTGAATTAACTCCTCTGGATCCGAGGCTGTCATATAGGCCCAGAAATGTGCTGCAATTCTTCCCGAATGTTCTGCTCGAGGACGTGCTGAGGCGCGTATTTGTGGTCTATACAGACATCGGATCGAAATACCTTCTCGTCACTTCAGATTACCAGTCCCAGTAAATCTGAGGAAGTTCAGTATTACGCTGTGCCCATTGTAACCTGTTGGTTTATGTGCCTCAGTGAGAAGGAGCTTAGTGTCAGGACGTAGTGGTACAATACCGGCATCCTTTAATCGTATAGTTTCATGTGGGCAACTATACTCAACTGCTTGTCTGGAAACACAGACCTGTATCTTAAAGGTTGGTTCCTCGCGTCTTCTACATTTCTAGAGAACCTCGCTTTGTCTTGAGGAAGAGCTCTTGCAGGAGGCCTGCGTGATTTGGTCCATTCAACGTCTCCCTCGGGATGCCAGTATAGCCATTGTATCACTGTTCTTCGCTCACAACCAATTCTCTACGAATTTGAGAGGAGTTTTCACCATGATTAGCTCGACCTACAGTTTCACCCTTTTGAGCTGCACTCAGCTCCACACAACCTCGTGGACGTGGCATGTTGCTCTACTGATAAAGCCTTAGTGAAAGTGTTCGAATACAATGCATAAAGCACTTCCAGCAACAATGTCCGCATGTGCAAGGAATACAAGGTAAAAAAGTTGGAATAAAAAGTATGACCATATGCTGCGGTTTAGACCGTGATTCCTCGGCACACTTGAAACACCGTGCATTCTACCACTGGGCTACGACAATAGATGTTAGTGCGTGGGTTAAATACAACATAGATGTGTTGGTTCTATTAAAATCATCTTCCAAAGATGCGGCACGAAGATTTTCAAGTAAACCCCTGCAACCCAAATGGATCTTTTTCGAAATTTTGATTTTCTGAGAAATGGCGAATTGCCTATGAAGTCTTCTTCATTCTAAATGACCGTTGTATAATTGGTAAAACATAAGAGAGAGAGAGGGGGGGGGAGATAAAAACCTACTGCACAAAAAATGTAAATCTCTTTAAAGTACACCATTTGTGTGAAACCTTTTTGTGGCATTAACCATTTCCGAGGCATTCGTTATTGTTGATTGAGTTTTCAGATACTTATACTTCTTTCAAGTGGTAAGTCGCTATTCAGTTTTTCTCGTGGTAATGCCTAGTCAGTATATACCCACTCACTTTTAGACATCTGGCTATCGATTCGTTTCCCTCTGTCCCTCTTATATTACATGTTTCATTGCAGATACAAAGATTTACTTAGATTAACATGAATGAGATAAACAAATAGAGTTTACTTAGAATAGGTTATAGAAACCATATTAAAACTGAGGATATTGAGTAGAGAAAGTAATGTGAATGTAACGCATTAGGTTTTTAAGCATGTATTAAAGGTTAAAGGCGTGTTAGTTAATGAGATTTTGTTTGAAAGAATAATGGGTATTTTAGATGAACGTTTAAGAAAGGTGCAGGACTTCTCATTGGCCTTATTCGTGTTGAACTTATTGGTGCTAGGGTGGGTTTCACAGTTTAAGCTGAAGCTTTAGTAAGCTACGGACACTGCAAAATGACCCCACTGTTAATATTTCCATTGAAATTTATTTAATGTTGTTGGTCACACTGTTCTCTCCTCCAGTACCTTCCCTGAATCGTATTGTCCTGCTGCAATTATTCCTGACAATGTGACCGGGCTGGTTTCCAAGTATAGACGTGTTTGTTTGTCAATTTCCACCCCACGCAACTATAGTTCAACTTAGAAAAAAAAAACTCTTGGGAGGGGCAACTCACTTGGTCATGTATTCCCTGTCTAATTGCCTTGGGCGGGCATTCCTCTGAGTCGCTGCTTTAGCACCACGCACCATAATTTCGCCTAGCCCGTGTTTTAGTTTATTTTATTCTCAGAAAATCGTTTATCACACCACTGTTGTAACTATCCAACTGTAGAGGTAGGACTTAAGACACAAGAGCATTGCAATAAAAATGCTCTGTTTGTAGATTGCTGTGACAGTAGGTGTGAAAACAAATGTTTGCATATAACTAGCGATAGCATTTCACATACTTGCTGTAGTATCATGGGATATCTTCCAAAAGTTAATTCACACTTTTAGGGTATTCCATAACCTTCACTCCCCCATCTCTCTCTTCAAGGAAAAAAGTTCCTCGCTGATTGATTTTCATATTCAATTGAAGTTTTACAAGAAAACTAACATCTTCAATTTTTTTTACAGGGAGACCAATCACACATCATCATCTCGAAACTGTGTTTTTAACATACCTCTTACAGAACTGAAATAAGGATTTTAGTTTTTGAGTTATCGCGAAGTAAACAAGATCATATTAATTTTTTTACACTATAAAATTGCTGTGTCCACAACAGTGACGTGCCACTTGTTTCCCGCGTATCAGCCCACTTCCTCTTTAAGACACCTCATTGGGTTACTTAGTAGCTAAAGGCAAAAGAGAAGTAGAGTGGGGGCGATTTATCGCTCCTGAATACTCGCACATTCCGTAGACCAAGGGATTTTACCAAGTTGTTATACTATAGTAGTGTAACTTAAAAACCACCGTGTAAAATTCATTGAAGAAATAAAAAATGTTAAATAACACGAATGAAGTTTAGAACATCAATATTAAAATAAATCCCGTTTCATAATCTGGTCTTTTTATGTTTATTTTAGAAGCAGTATCCATGTATCTGTATGCCATTAAAAGCACTTTTGGTATGTAATTTGTTTTGAGTGTAAATTAATTGTCCACCTTTCTGTGTGAGGGCGGCGGATAGCCTGGACAGCACATTAATGCCATCAGCACGGCATGAAGCAGGTGGTTACAGGGATGAGACCTAGAAGGCTATCTGCCCGCCTTTCTGTGTGACGGCGGCGGATAGACTGGACAGTACCTTAATGCCATCAGCACGGCATAAAGGAGGTGTATACAGGAATGAGACCTAGAAGGCTATCTGCCCGCCTTTCTGTGTGACGGCGGCGGATAGACTGGACGGCACCTTAATGCCATCAGCACGGCATAAAGGAGGTGTATACAGGAATGAGACCTAGAAGGCTATCTGCCCGCCTTTCTGTGTGACGGCGGCGGATAGACTGAACGGCACCTTAATGCCATCTGCACGGCATGAGGCAGGGACTACAGGGATGAGACCTAGAAGGCTATCTGTCCGCCTTTCTGTGTGAGGGCGGCGGATAGACTGGACGGCACCTTAATGCCATCTGCACGGCATGTAGCAGGGGCTATAGGGATGAGACCTAGAAGGCTAACTGTCCGCCTTTTCTGTGTGAGGGCGGCGGCTAGACTGGACGGCACCCTAATGTCTTCTGCACTGCATGAAGCGGGTGGTTACAGGAATGAGACCTAGAAGGCTAATGTCCACCTTTCTGTGTGAGGGCGGCGGTTAGACTGGACGGCACCCTAATGCTATCTGCACGGCATGAAGCAGGTGGTTACAGGTATGAGAACTAGAAGGCTAATGTCCGCCTTTCTGTGTGAGGACGGCGGTTAGACTGGACGGCACCTTAATGCCATCTGCACAGCATGAACCAGGGGTTACAGGGTGAGACCTAGAAGGCTAACTGTCCGCCTTTCTGTGTGAGGACGGCGGTTAGACTGGACAGTACCTTAATGCCATCTGTACGGCATGAAGCAGGTGGTTACAGCGATGAGACCTAGAAGACTAATTGTCTACATTTCTGTGTGAAGGCGGCGGTTAGACTGGACAGTACCTTAATGCCATCTGTACGGCATGAAACAGGTGGTTACAGCGATGAGACCTAGAAGACTAATTGTCCACCTTTCTGTGTGAGGGCGGCGGTTAGACTGGACGGCAACTTAATGCCATCTGCACGGCATGAAGCAGGTGGTTACAGGGATGAGACCTGGAAGACTAATTGTCCACCTTTCTGAGTGAGGGCGTCGGATAGACTGGACGGCACCTTAATGCCATCTGCACGGCATGAAGCAGGTGGTTATATGGATGAGACCTAGAAGACTAATTGTCCACCTTTCTGTGTGAGGGCGGCGGTTAGAATGGACGGCACCTTAATGCCATCTGCACGGCATGAAGCATATGGTTACAGGGATGAGACCTAGAAGACTAATTGTCCACCTTTCCGTGTGAGGGCGGCGGTTAGACTGGACGGCACCTTAATGCCATCTGCACGGCATGAAGCAGGTGGTTACAGGAATGAGACCTAGAAGACTAATTGTCCACCTTTCCGTGTGAGGGCGGCGGTTAGACTGGACGACACCCTAATGCCATCTGCGCGGCATGAAGCAGGTGGTTACAGGGATGAGACCTAGAAGGCTATCTGTCCGCCTTTCTGTGTGAGGGTGGCGGTTAGACTGGACAGTACCTTATTGCCATCTGCACGGCATGAAGCTGGTGGTTACAGGGATGAGCCCTAGAAGGCTATCTGTCCGCCTTTCTGTGTGAGGGCGGCGGTTAGACTGGACAGTACCTCAAAGCCATCTGCACGGCATGAAGCAGGTGTTTACAGGGATGAGACCTAGAAGACTAATTGTCCACCTTTCTGTGTGAGGCCGGCGGTTAGACTGGACGGCACCTTAATGCCATCTGCACGGATGAAGCAGGTGGTTACAGGAATGAGACCTAGAAGACTATCTGCCCGCCTTTCTGTGTGAGGGCGGCGGTTAGACTGGACAGTACCTTAATGCCATCTGCACGGCATGAAGCAGGTGGTTACAGGAATGAGACCTAGAAGGCTATCTGCCCGCCTTTCTGTGTGAGGCCGGCGGTTAGACTGGACGGCACCTTAATGCCATCTGCACGGCATGAAGCAGGTGGTTACAGGAATGAGACCTAGAAGGCTATCTGCCCGCCTTTCTGTGTGAGGGCCGAGTTTAGACTGGACGACAGCTTAATGCCATCAGCACGGCATAAAGGAGGTGGTTACAGGAATGAGACCTAGAAGGCTATCTGTCCGCCTTTCTGTGTGAGGGCGGCGGTTAGACTGGACGACACCTTAATGCCATCTGTACGGCATGAAAGGGTGTTTACAGGGATGAGACCTAAAAGCCTATCTGTCCGCCTTTCTGTGTGAGGGCGTAGGATAGACTGGACGGCACCTTAATGCCATCTGCACGGCATGAATTAGGTGGTTATAGGGATGAGACCTAGAAGACTAATTGTCCGCCTTTCTGTGTGAGTGCGTCGGATAGACTGGACGGCACCTTAATGCCATCTGCACGGCATGAAGCAGGTGGTTATAGGAATGAGACATAGAAGACTAATTGTCAACCTTTCTGTGTAAGGGCGGCGGTAGACAGGACGGCACCTTAATGCCATCTGTACGGCTTGAAGCGGGTGTTTACAGGGATGAGACCTAGAAGCCTATCTGTCCGCCTTTCTGTGTGAGGGCGTCGGATAGACTGGACGGCACCTTAATGCCATCGGTACGGCATGAAGCGGGTGTTTACAGGGATGAGACCTAGAAGCCTATCTGTCCGCCTTTCTGTGTGAGGGCGTCGGATAGACTGGACGGCACCTTAATGCCATCGGTACGGCATGAAGCGGGTGTTTACAGGGATGAGACCTAGAAGCCTATCTGTCCGCCTTTCTGTGTGAGGGCGTCGGATAGACTGGACGGCACCTTAATGCCATCTGTATGCCATGAAGCAGGTGGTTACAGGGATGAGACCTAGAAGCCTATCTGTCCGCCTTTCTGTGTGAGGGCGTCGGATAGACTGGACGGCACCTTAATGCCATCTGCACGGCATGAAGTAGGTGGTTATAGGAATGAGACCTAGAAGACTAATTGTCAACCTTTCTGTGTGAGGGCGGCGGTTAGACTGGACGGCACCTTAATGCCATCTGCACGGCATGAAGCAGGTGGTTATAGGAATGAGACCTAGAAGACTAATTGTCAACCTTTCTGTGTGAGGGCGGCGGTAGACAGGACGGCACCTTAATGCCATCTGCACGGCATGAAGCAGGTGGTTATAGGAATGAGACCTAGAAGACTAATTGTCAACCTTTCTGTGTGAGGGCGGCGGTAGACAGGACGGCACCTTAATGCCATCTGTATGCCATGAAGCAGGTGGTTACAGGGATGAGACCTAGAAGACTAATTGTCCACCTTTCTGTGTGAGGTCGTCGGTTAGACTGGACGGCACCTTAATGCCATCTGCACGGCATGAAGCAGGGACTACAGGGATGAGACCTAGAAGGCTAATTGTCCACCTTTCTGTGTGAGGTCGTCGGTTAGACTGGACGGCACCTTAATGCCATCTGTATGCCATGAAGCAGGTGGTTACAGGGATGAGACCTAGAAGACTAATTGTCCACCTTTCTGTGTGAGGGCCGCGGTTAGACTGGACAGTACCTTAATGCCATCTGCACGGCATGAGGCAGGGACTACAGGGATGAGACCTAGAAGGCTATCTGTCCGCCTTTCTGTGTGAGGGCGGCGGTAGACAGGACGGCACCTTAATGCCATCTGTACGGCATGAAGCGGGTGTTAAAGGGATGAGACCTAGAAGCTTATCTGTCCGCCTTTCTGTGTGAGGGCGTCGGATAGACTGGACGGCACCTTAATGCCATCTGCACGGCATGAAGCAGGTGGTTATATGGATGAGACCTAGAAGACTAATTGTCCACCTTTCTGTGTGAGGTCGTCGGTTAGACTGGTCGGCACCTTAATGCCATCTGCACGGCATGAAGCTGGTGTTTACAGGGATGAGACCTAGAAGACTATTTGTCCACCTCTCTGTGTGAGGGCGTCGGATAGACTGGACGGCACCTTAATGCCATCTGTTCGGCATGAAGCAGGTGGTTACAGGAATGAGACCTAGAAGACTATTTGTCCACCTCTCTGTGTGAGGGCGTCGGATAGACTGGACGGCACCTTAATGCCATCTGCACGGCATGAAGCGGGTGTTTACAGGGATGAGACCTAGAAGGCTATCTGTCCGCCTTTCTGTGTGAGGGCGGCGGTTAGACTGGACAGCATTCTAATGGCAACTACACGGAACGAAGCGGGTGGTTACAGGGATGAGACCTAGAAGGCTTAACTGCCCATCACACATCGTTTTAAGAGTTATCTACTAACAGATTCGTCGCAATATGACCAAGGTGTTAAAGCGACGTAAAATAAATAGAGTAATAATAATAATAATAATAATAATAATAATAATAATAATAATACTTCACATGAAAATATAGAAAGGTTGATTCGCCAGCAGTCATTTTCAGTGAAATTATTTTCACCGTGTTTTGCCTTAACCAGGTAATGAAGCGATTAACTATTATATCATATTTCTTTCTGATTAAGTACTTCTAGTTTATTCTTTCTGCTGCTTCTGTAATTTCACTTCCATTTCAGTTTCTTCTAAATTTACAATTTCCGCCATTCAATCCTTATGTAGGTTAGATAAAAGCGTAACGTTCTAGATCAAAGAAAGCTGTCAATATAACCTATAGATTAACTCTACAACGAATTGTTAAATTGAAGTATGACGATTTGTATTGTGAACAGACAACGCAAGCGCCATGAGAAATTAATCATGTAAAAAGATATAATGAAAAGTAAAACGTAACCAAACCAAGTCGAGTTGTTAAACATGTGCATATATAAAGCGTAATTGCCATTTGGTTGAAGTTCAAACCAAAGTTAGTCACAATGAACACAGTATGTTAGAAGTTCTACTTTTAGGCCTTGCTGCCTAAATAATTATGTGCAGTTAAACTTGAAACCAGGGCTTAGAAGACTGCACGGTTTTGCAAAAAATAACAGTTTGTTTAAATGTATTGTAAACTATTTCTGTTTTCCAGGTTAGGATTGCTAACTGATCGCAAAAAGTGCTTTAGCTTTTCAACGCCTGTTTATTACCGTGCTGCTTTTTTGTTTTTATGTGTTAGTATTTCACGTTTGATAGATAGGTATAAAAAGCGAAAACGTGAAATGAAACGTTGAAACACACAAAAAGAAACTGAAGCGTGTCCTGTTTCAGTTGAATACCACTGGCAACCATCTATCGGCTATGCAAAAAAGAGACATCAGCTCTGACGGGGGGGGGGGGTCGGAAAAAATCTGATGTGTTACATTCACATGACTTTCTCTATACTATCGTTTATTAATAGACATACAAACTATTCTTACTAAAGCTTATTTTTTCTATTTACTTCACTTTAATCCACATAAACCTTTGCAGAAACAGCTACATTACACATTTCGTTATAGATACAAAGGGAACAGCGATAGTCAAATGTTTAACAACTGGACGCTACATGCTGCCTTAAAATTCATTACTGTTACCATGACATCGCGAGAAACAAATGAATATTGACAGGACTTAACACGATGACGAAGAAATGAGCAATTCGAACCATTAATAACGATATCTCAGAAACGGTTCATGCCACAGAAAAATATTTGAAATATGTTGTGTATTTTAAAGAGATCTACATTTTTTGTGTAGCACGTTTTCATGTACCGCTTAACGTTTACCAATTATACAAGATTACACAAAATTCCTTCCGTGAAGAGGACTTAAAAAGCTATTTCCAGAAAATTTGTATATACATTTTATTTTCATGTAAATATCTTTAATATATGATATGCTAATCAAAATCATTAGAGCTATGTTTTAGAAAATCCACGTGTCGAATCTTTAGAGGATCTTTATCCTTTATTAATAGGCATACAAATTATTCTTACTCGCTTATTTTTCTATCTACTTCATTTTAACTCAAATAAACCTTTACAGAAACAGCTACATTACACATATCGTTATAAATACAAAGAGAACAGCGATAGTCAAATGTTTAACAACTGAACGCTATATGCTGGCCTTAAAATTCCATACTGTTTCCATGACATCGCGAGAAACAACTGAACGTTGAAAGGTATTTAAAGAATGATTAAGAAAAGAACCATTCGAACCATTAATAACGGATATCTCAGAAATGGCTTATGCCACAGAAAACTTATTTGAAATAAATTCTGCGTTTTAAAGAGATCTACATTTTTTGTGCAGCATGTTTTCGTCTTTCGCTTAATGTTTACCAGTTATACACGATTATACAAAATTCCTCCCGAATGAAAAGGACTTAAAAGATTATTCACAGGAAATTCAAGATATACATTTTACTTGTCATATAAATATCTTTAATAACTGACATTTTAATCAGAATCGTGAGAACCATGTTTAAGGAAATAAAAATTTTCGAAAAATGTTGATGTAAAAGGTAGTTGGATAGTGGGATTTTCTTGAAATTTCGGTAGCATTTTGGCTGAAATCTCGATTTCGAATTTTTGGGTGGACTGCAATAGCTTCTCTACCATGTACGTGGTAGATAAAGTAAAAGCTACCACGGACTGTACTGAGGCTAGGTATTTTATTCGCCATGGCAAAGGCCAGGGCATTAAAAAACATCAGTAAGAATTGTTGTTAAAACAGTTGAAATATCGCGTGAAGGAAACAATGTCACGTTGTGAAATAAACCTGAGTTGCAAGGAAAGTGCCAACTTGGCACCCTTGTGTTTGTTTTGTTTGCCATACTGACCGTGACATGTATCGATGCGCTTCTGTTTGTTTACCCAACTTTGCATTTGACCTCCGTAGCCCGTGCCCTTGTCCATCAGAGGGATGTGCCCTGTATTTTGAAACCACGGTTGATTTCAGTTGCACTTGGTTTAACATTGGTAATCTGTTCGCTTGGAGTTGGGACAATCGAGCGAGAGAGCGATCGGCGCAAATGAAAGCAAAGTCGTGTCGACCGGAATCTGGCTGATGCAACCTGAAACCTAAACACTATATGCTTTTATAACTTGGTGTTAAAAGGGAAAATCGGACTACATAAATTGACAAATCTGAAGTCCACAAATTTCAGTAAAATCTGCTGGAGCGTTTGTCGCAGAAGTACTCTAGCACTCCCACTATTTGAATTACAAGTAAAAATATAAAATGGCATTTTTACTTTCTCTACTACGTATAGTAAGTAGGGGAAGCATTGCATTCCACCCAAAAATTCGATACCGAGATTTAACAGGAAATACATGCTTTAAGGTTCACTGAATGCATATAAAGCATTTTTGGAAACATGTGTGTGTGTGTCTGTCTGTGAACAGCATAACTCAGAAACGAACAGTCGGATAAACACCAAACTTGATATTTACTGTCCATTCCAAACCAGAGTGCCTTTCACTGAAAACAAACTACTTGTACAGAGTGAGCCAAACGACTCCGAATCGTCTGCGCGGTGATTTTCCTGTCCGCGGCAGACGGCAACGAGCGCAGAGAGCGCGGACAGGAAAAACACCGCGCAGGCGGTTCCGAGTCTTTTGGCTCAGCCTATATTATCCGCGCAAAAGTAGTTCGCAATCCCCGCCCCTAATGTCTGCTTGTTCCCCTCTCATGTGCTTGTTGAACACTGTTTAAATCTATAAAAACGCGCCCTGCGTGAGAATCATAATTCAAAATGCAACCTGAGGTAACAATCGATTTTATAAGTATGCGGTAATGAATATTTTACTTACGTTAATCACAATCCTTGGGAAAAAGTGCAACACCCAAATCCGAATCCTCCGAAGGTGACTCAGCTACCATATATGAATCAGAACTACTCTCCAAAATAATGACAAGCTTATCCACAATTCCACAGCACTGTCGCACTTAAAACAAGTTCCCACATTTTATTCTCTTCTATGTTCTTTTATGTCTGTTTATATTCCCTGCGTGCTTTGGTTACACTTCTCACTGAAACGCCTGTAAAATCCGATATTAGTTTCGTAATATGCACTAATGCAAGTGTCGGGTATTTTTGTAATAGTGAGTTGAATATATGAAGTATTGTTTGTTTTTCGCCACTTTTTAACTGTTTCCCGCTTTTGTGTTTGAACAGTTTATTCGCACTACTCGCACCTTCCTCTGCCATGTGAACTCTAATACCAACTGACTAAATCACAAGATTTGACCTGAGCTGAGTATATGTGTGTTAGTGTATTATGAATGACTGTTCGCTTATCATATATCCTGTGTTACACAAAGTGTTTATTCGGTACTCAGATAGCACCTCTGGAAATTCATTGCTGCATTTCTTGTGTATGTAACAGAGTGGCGGTCATGCATACTGTTGGTATTAACAAGCAAGATGCAACTATTTTTACAAACGTTTATTCTCATCTACTTCATGTTAATCGAGATAAACATTTGCAGAAACTGTCTTATTGCTAATTTTCTTGTAGGTGTAAGGGAAATATGGTAGGCTTTAAGCGATAGTCAAATGTTTTAAGAGCTGGTTGCTATGTGTAGCATTCCATTCTCTTCGCATTAATAGGACAAAAAAAGTATAACGAATCCCCATTTCAGAAAAAGTATAAGTATTGGAAAATTTACACCAATAACAAGGAAGATCTCGGAAATTGTTCACTCCAGAAAAAAAAATTGTATGACAAATTATGCGTTTAAAGGATTACATTTTTTGTGTAGTAAAATTTTGTCCATCTCTTACGATTTACCAGTTATGCAAAATCCTTTGAGAAAGATGAGGACTTTTGGGGAAATTCCCAGAAAGTTCAAGATATACATTTTATTTGTCATGAAAATATCTTAAATATATGATATTTTATCAAAATTGTTAGAGTCATTTTTGAGAAAACCAAGATTTTCAAAACATTTTCCATGTAAGGGGTAGTCTGGGGTGGGGAATTTCTTTAAAAATCATTGTGTTGCATCTTTGAAATATACTAAACCTAAATACCAAGTTTGGTATTTATCCCACTTTTGGTTTTTGAGTTATGCTGTTCACAGACACACGCGGATATTTTTCTAAAATTTTTTTTATTCAGGGGGCCTGAAAGCGTGTATTTCCGGTGAAATCTCCGGTATAGAATTTTTTGGTTGAAATGCAATACTTTCCCTGTTTACTATACGTGGTAGAGAAATTAAAAATTGGATTTTTTCCTCCCTTAATTTGGCTGCTAGAATTTGCTTTCTTGAATAACTGAAATTGTTTGTAACCATGGATTTTTCCCTATGTCACTTAAAATCAGGGTAGTGAGGAAAGAAGCTATATACAGAATGTTTCAGAAATACTTTTATAAACTTCGGGTATGGGTTCCTCACACCAAAGGAATGAAAAAAGTTCATATGAACATATGTCCCATAATCTTGGTTTTCGCGTTATTCCTGTCACAATGAAATTGTGAGTTCAACGACCTTCGGGGTCCAACCTCAAAATTTCATTTCTCTATGCCTTCATAGAAGGCGTTGACCCATTGTACTACATACGGTAGATGGCGAAGTGTTGCCATGGAGGCTTGTTTACGTTTGTCATTTGTCATTAGTCTGTCTTCAAAGTTTCAATTGTGTACATGTAGTGAGTTAACTGCACGTGTTTCGTTCCACCATTGCTGGATATTCATTTCGTGAACAGGCAGACATGATTTTTTGTATGGTCGCGCGAATGATAATGGACACGAGGCTGCACGGCTCTATCAGATGGAGTTTCCAGACCGAAGACAACCGAGTCATCCAACCTTTGTCGCTGTTTATCGTCGCCTTGCTGATAAATGTGATAAATGCCTGGCTCTGGCACATTTTAGCCCCGTTGTTCGAGATGCACTGGTATTTACCATGGCCGATGGATAGGCAGAGGAGGACCAGTTCCATGGCCTGCACGTTCTCCCGACCTCAATCCTGTGGATTTTTACCTCTGGGGGCATCTTAAATCATTGGTTTATGGAGCAGCCATCGCGCTTCATCGACGTGTCATGGAAGCCTGCGAAACCATTCGACACCATCCCGGAGTTTTTGACAGTGCGACATTCCATGATTCGACGAGTACAGGCATGCATAGAAGCAAGAGGAGGACATTTCGAGCATTTATTATGAGTTTTGTGTGTTATAAGTGTATACCACTGTGTTGAACACCTCCTAAAGAGAAAACAAAGGATTATGGCACATAGGTTCATATGAACGTTTTCCTTGTTGTGGTGTAAGGAACCCATACCCGAAGTTTGTAAAAGTATTTCTGAAACACCTGTGTAATGCAAGGCGAGCTTAAGAAACACAAAGAATGAAATAAAGGCAAACTTTGTATACTAGATCAAGGAAAAGGAAAGCAATAAAATGACGGGAAATAAATAAAGTAATTATGTGAATACATAAATTATCGCATAAGAAGGGAGTGACTTGTATCAAAGAAGAGAAATAGCGAGCGCTAGGTAACAAAAGCAGGAGAATAATAAAAAGTAAAAGTCACGTGTTCTCTGCTATGCATATGAATTAATCCCTTTGTAAAGTTTGTGTTGCAGATGTCCTGCGTGACAAACCATTTATTATTTCCAAGAGAGAAAAACCTACCCCACCCGCTCCGATCACGAAGACAAATGATGTAGCTTCAACTTAAACCTGCGCCCAGGGCAGTTTAGTGCACCTCCCCGAATAACTACAGACAAAGGAAGTATACCCTAAGGGGTGCACAGAAAGTTAATAATTGTTAACATTAAATTTGAATGTGTATTAATCAGTGAACAGTGGCAAATCGAATGCTGTCCGTATTTTCTCCTAAAAGCTGTAGAATATGGTTTCAAGAACACGTGACTCTGCGATAGGTACTACATTTGGTAGCGTTTTTGCTCCAATACTTCGTCGTGGGTGTCTTACCTAAGTCGTTCTCATCTCTGCCGATATCAGTCAGGAAGCACTTCTCAGGGTCAACTGTCGGCGGATCGGCCTGAAATTCCCTACTGTTGTTGTCAGGGCAGGACTGCGGGAGTGGTGACACCAGGATATTGTCTTGAAAGAAACACGTTTTCACTTTTCTTACTCTGTATGCTAGAAATCCTAACACGTGTGATTCTTTTAACACTGTCTTCCTACTGTTGTCTCTTGGAACACAAAGTTTATTTAATACCTCGGCACCTTATCACCGTTCTTTAGATTCACACGAACTTGAAGTAGTCATTTGACTAACATTAACTCGTTTATGAGCTTGGATATAATTATATCGAAGAATACCGTTAGCACATTATACAAATATTTCACCTACATCACTTTATAATTGCATAATTGAGCGGCACTTAACAAATTTCGGAACTTAGCGCCCTTTTCTGACCCGGAGTGCTACGTGTTACCTTAACGAAGAATCATAACAAACTGCCTCAGATCCACGCTCGGAAAACACAATAGACATTCTGAAACGAAGATACTCTTATTTTGCCTAAATCTTGTAGTTTTTCTTCGTCAATTACGCCTTTATTTATTTGACAATAGCATTAAAACCTAAAACATATTTACAGCTCCAGAAGGGCTTTCGATTGATGCAGTTTTGAGTCAGATTACTTTAAAATTATGGAAAATTATAAAATTGCATGTTAATTAATGATTAATAGTTCCTAAATTATAATTATTATAGAGTTCTTTTTTGTGTATGCTTAACTAGGAGGAAATATCGCTACAATTTCTAGTTAAAGCGCCATAACGTGACGGTGTTCCACGCCCAGTTCATGAGGTAGAGACGAAGAAAGTGGTTTTTGTGTAATACTATCGGGAATGCCATGTTTTTCGGTCTCCAAGCCAGTACATCAAATTGAACTTCTCCGTTTATTTACTTTCCGTACTCCAACACCAACATATGAATACATAATGATAAATCTACTACAAGAGTAACTTTTCATAAGCATTTTTCTTCCGTATTGCATTATTGCATGTTCGTATACTAATTTTAAAATTCGAATATTACTTAATATCTCACCTTAACTGATTTATTTACAGGCATATTTCTCTTCATAATGGCACTAAAGTTCCACAATTCCATACTCAACAATACGTTGAAGTAGTTGATACTTACTCCGACAACGGCGCCACTGCATGACAAGCTCCAAGGTTACCAACATAACTGCGCATATGAAACATACGACTGCGTCCGTGAATATGCAGTACAAAATTTAACCAATACATAAAGTATTTCGACATAGTATGAAAAAATCGGTGATACATTCACATGACTTTCTCTACCCTATAGTTTATTAGTGAGTATACAAACTATTCTTACTAAAGCTTATTTTTATATCTACTACGTTTTTATGCAAATAACCATTTACAGAAACAGCTACATCACGCATTTCGTTATGGATACAAAGAGAACAGCGATAGTCAAATGTTTAACAACTGGACGCTATATGCTGGCCTTAAAATTCCATACTGTTTCCATGACATCGCGAGAAACAACTGAATGTTGATTGAACTTTAAAGAATGACCACGAAATAAACAATTCGAACTATTAATAACGTATACCTCAGTAATGGCTTATGGCACAAAAAAGCATATTTGAAACAAATTGTGTTTTAAATAAATCTGCATATGTTGTGTAGTACGTTTTCGTCTATCGCTTAACGTTTATCAGCTATACAAGATCATACAAAATTCCTTCGGAATGAAGAGGAGCTCAAAGACTATTCGCAGAAAATTCAAGATGTATATTGTATGTTTAATATATGGCATTTTAATCGACATCGTTAGTCATTTTTTTAGAAAATCAAAATTTTAATTAATGTTCCATGGAAAGGATAGCTGGGGTGGGGATTTTCTTGAAAACCTTTGTGTCGTATCCTTGGAAGATATTGAAAACTTAAATACAAAGTTTGGTACTTATTCGACTTTTGATGTTTGAGTTATGCTGTTCATAGACACATACACACATGGACGTTTTCTAAGAATTCTTTTCTTTGGATTCCGGAGGCCTCAAAGACATATTTTCCGGTGAAATCTCGGTATCGAATTTGTGAGTGGAATGCAATACTTCTCCTGCTTATTATACGTAGTAGAGAAAGTAAAAATATTGTACGCAACAGCTCTGAAAAAAAGAAAAAATAACCTCACTTTCCTATACAGCTACGTAAACAACTTATTTCTACTATTTACCTACAGTAGGTAACTACAGGAAGTACTGCATTCCGATATGAGAATTTCACAGGTATTGTACATTTTTATGCTCCCTGAATCGAAAAAAGCCATTTTAAAAAAAACATCCATCTGTATCTGTCTGTATGTACGTCTTCGGACAACATAGTTCATAAATAAAAAGTGTTATCCTAAGGATGCGGCATCATTTTCAAGAAAACCATTTCTTCCATTTTCTCAAAGGTTGCTATAACGATTTTGATTAAACTATCATATGTTTAAGATATTTATATGTGAATCAAATGTATATATTGAATTTTCTGGGAATAGTTTGGGCGTGAGACAGGCACTCGGGATGGCAAGTCGCACCTTCATGATCTGTAGTTCTACGGGATATTACGAGGGCAAATCAGAAAGTCCTTGCCCCTATTTTGTTTCTGGTAACATAAGATACATAGAGCCAACTAAACACGTAGATATTATTCCTTGTACCTTTCACTATTTTTCCACATAGTCCCCGTGCCGGTTCAGACATTTGTCGCATCGCAGCACTAATTTTGCGATGCTGCTGCGGTAGAAATCGGCCGTCTGACTACGGAACCACTGTCGCACTGTTGCCTTGACTTCGTCGTCACAAGTGAATCGCTGTCCTGCCAGGAACTTCTTCTGCGGACTGAAAAGATGGAAATCACTAGGGGCAAGATCCGGGCTGTGTAGTGGATGCAGTGAAAGTTCCTTAGCTTGCCGACGGTCTTGTTTGCCGCATGTGTTCTCGCATTGTCGTGGAGGATAATCACGTTGTCAACATCGAGAATCCCGCGGCGCTTCTTTCTGATCGCAGTCCGCAGAAGCGACATTGTGGAACAATATCTCTCGGCATTGATGGTGGCACCTCGCGGCATGAAATCCAGCACGAACGGTCCACGGCAATCCCAGAATGCCGTTAACATCACTTTGTGAATAGATGGCGCAATACGGAATTTCTTTTTCACAGGAGACTGCGGATGTTTCCACACCATACTCTGCTGTTTTGATTCCGGCGTGTACTCACGTTTCATCGCCAGTAACAATGCGATCCAGGAAATTGTCACCCTCCACGGCATATCGTTGCAGATGCTTCAGTGAAGCAAACATTCGCTTGCCTTTCATCACGTCATCCAACTGCTTAGGAACCCATCGACATGAAACCTTCCTGTACCCTAAACACTCGTGAATGATGTCGAAAGCACTCCCAAAAGAAATGTCGAGCTCCTGAGCAATGTGTTTGACGCGCACGCGCCGCTCTGCTTTCACCATCGCATCCACGCGGGCAATATTGTCATCAGTCACCGATACACGTGGTCTCCGCACGCTCATTGTCATGCAGATTTGCACGCCCATCTCACACTTCTCAATGCAAGACACCTTTCCCCATATGATGGCTGCATTTCCCTGTGGATCTCGATGGGCGTTCGTCCCTTACTCCATAGAAAAGGGGTCACACTTCGTTGCTCGTAAGCCGTGGACCCGCCTTAAGTATAGTAAAGGAAAATTTTATTTGTTGAGTGCACAAAGCAATGCCACTTATATTAATGTAATTAACACTACCAAGGTTCGGGACATAATGGGATTTCTGCTCTTCACTTGGTCTCCTAGCAACGTCTGAAGGAGGTGTCTGCCATTCTCTGTGCTTACTTATTCATTATATGGTTACGTTCAGTGGTCAGGAGCTCGATTCCCGCCATCAAACATGGAAGCTCAAGAAGTGTTAGTAATTATTTCTTTACAGCAAGGAAACTGCATCGAAAATACTAACATTTATGTTTTGTGATAGTGTGCAAGTTCGCTGAAATGGTAGAAATGTACCATCTGGCCCACACAAGCCGTCCTTGGTTGAAGTTAGTTCATACCGGATAGTGTGGATGCCGAAAGCTTTGCGGAGAACTTCAGAGCGACTCCACCTACAGAGATGAGACCGCTAAATGAAAGGCCAATGCTTAAAAACGAACATTTTAACTGCTTTTACTGGTCCCAGAGCTAATTCGGTGGAGAAATTGCCTGCTATATGAGGTGTTCCGGGTTCCATTCCCGGCTGGGCTCCAGAAAGTTGTCTTTAAACCAAAACATTTCATTGTATGCCCAAGAGTCTGGTGTTTGAATGTGAGAGTATCTTTGGTACCGCAAAGTTAACAAGAATAACAAGGAATATCTCGGAAATAGTTCACTCGAAAAAAGAATATGCACGACAAAAATTTTGTATTTTAACGCAATCTACATTTTTTGTTAGTAAAATTTTGTCTATCTCTTACGGTTTACCGGTTATGCAAAAGTCGTTCACAACGAAGAGGACTTTTGGGGACATTCCCAGAATATTCAAGATATGCATTTGATTTGCCATGAAAAGATATTAAACATGTGATATTTTAATCAAAATCGTTAGAGCCATTTTTGAGAAAATAAAAAATTTCAAAAAAATTCCATGTAAAGGGTAATCTGGGGTGGTGAATTTTCTTAAAAGTCTTCGTATCGCATCCTTAGCAGATACTAAACTCAAATATCAGGTTTGATATTTATCCGAATTTTCGTTTTTGATTTAAGCTGTTCACAGAGACACACACGGACATGTTTCCAAAATGCTTTATATGCATTCAATGTATCTCAAAACATGTATTTCCTGTGAAATCTCAGTATCGAATTTTTGGGTGGAATACAATACCTCCCCTACTTACTATACGTAGTAGAGAAAGTAAAAACTATGGTTTTGTTAACTTTTATCTGCGTTATTTCTAAAAGCCTTTGTTTCATCGTTATCTGTAATATGGTTTGTCGTTCTGCTTGTTACCACGAGCATCCTTTACTATTTTTCACAGTTTGCACGGTAATAAGGCAGAACCACAGTACCAAGGACAGTTTGTTTTTGTGAAGGCTGCCACTTGGCAGTTTTTACGTGAAAAGTCATCATAAGAAGAGTGCTAGCAGGGCATCGTTGGCAGACTTTGTGAGCCGTGATGTTGCAAGATAAACGTCAGGCGTCCTTGACAGCATTTTCTGTAGGGCTGCCTCAGCACGGATTTGATTCTGGACCATTGCATGCTTACAACTGACATTTCAGCATTGTAAATAGTCCTCAATTTCCCTCTCTTCAAGGTGACAAAAGAGCGTTTGCTACAGTAATGAGAGAACAATTTGTTACCTTGTTCCCTGCAGGTAGACGAACTATCGCATTCCAGCCAAAAATACAATTCCTCTACGGATTTTGATTAAAATACCATATTAAACACATTTACTTGACAAATAAAACTCATATCTTGAATTTTCTAGGCATACGGCGTGAATTCCTGTTCATTCGGAAAGAAAATTGTATAATATTGCAGTGACGGCCGCTGAGCTATTCAACTGCCGGTGCCTCCCCCCAAAAAAGGTGAAAACAAATCCCTCAAAAAATTAATATATCTTTACAAACTTCCTGCAATAGCATCAAACGTATTAGTCGACTGACAAGAATTGAATCTACTTTCATTTTAGACCATATACTCCAACTATCAGTAATTCCGATCTTATGCAATCAACATTTCCCCTAAATAACACGAAAGGATAAAAATCTATGTGTTGCACTCACACGAATTTCCCTACTCTTGTAACAACTGTTTCTACAAACGCTTATTCTCCATCTACTTCATGTTAATCGAGATAAACATTTGCAGAAACTATCTTATTGCTAATTTTCTTGTAGATGCAAGGGGAATATGGTAGGCTTTAAGCGATAGTCAAATGTTTTAAGAGCTGCTTGCTATGTGGAGCATTCCATTCTCTTTGTGTGTCCAGGACATAAAAAAAATCTTATTTCAGAAAAAGGGAAATGGTTCACTAAAAAGAATTGTATATGACTAAATTGTGTGTATTTTGTGTACAACAATTTTATCGATCTCTTACGGTTTACAAGCTATATACAAGCCATTCACAATAAAGAGGACATTTGGGGACATTCCAAGAAACTTCGGATATATACTTAATTTGTCATGAAAATTTCTTAAACTTACGATATTTTGATAAAAATCGTTAGAACCGTTTTTGAGAAAATTAAAATTTTCGATAAATGTTCCATGCAAAGGGTAATCTTACGTGGGGAATTTTCTTGAAAATCTTCGTGTCACATCTTTAAAAGATAATGAAGGTAATACCAAGTTTAGTATTTATCCGGCTTTTAGTTTTTAAGTTATGCTGTTTGAAGACACACATACACGCGGACTTTTTCTAAAAATGTTTTTTTTGTTGAAAAGGGCTTCAAAACATTTTTTCCGGTGAAATCTCAGTATCGACTTTTTGAGTGAAATGCAATACTTCTCCTACTAGCTATACGTAGTAGAGAAAGTAAAAAAAGCACTGTTTTTCCTCAGTCACAAATCCATTTGTTGTTTTGATAAATTTTCGGATTGAATTTACGACATCGACTTTGGTTTGCTGTTGCAAATTCAGATTCGGGAGTGCAATAATCAATGTTTTTATCTGAGTTTTTTCACTGAGATTCCTGATGCTAAACTGAGATTTTAATATTTCAATTGCTTTCTTCATTTCACAAGTGAATATTCTCCTTGTTTTAGCTACCTGACCTCATGGTGAACTGAGTCTTTGGACTGAACTGTTACTACACGAACGTAGACAGAAATACTTGACAATTGTTTTGAAAACAACGAAACGTTAGTTTTTTGCTTTATGGTGTGTAAGAAATCACATATACAATCATAACCAATAACTCTGCTGTTATGAAATATAGAGTCTATCAACAAGAGTGTCCTATCTTTGAACTTAGATAAAACAGGTTCTATAAATGATAGGGGTTTATTTCTTTTTTATTTTGAACACAATTAATGTCATTATGTGTGGAAGAGAACATCAGTTAAGTGACCGCCGCGACTTCGTTGGGTTGCGCGTATACGGTTGATCCAATTTTCAATGACACAAGAACGTAAATTAGGTCCAACTTCACGAATAATACGCTTGGTGTGTTATGCCAACGGCTTTAAATCACATGACCTCGGGGGCCAGTTAACATCACCACCACGGGAAATGATGAAACCTCTGAACATCTCCTTCAAAAGATCGATTGCTTCGAGAGTAGTATGACATGTGGCACCATCTTGCTGGAATCAGAAGTTTCTGATATCCATACCATCCAATTGAGGCCAAAAATAGTCCCTTATAAGAGGCCGGTATGTTTCTCCATTGACAGTTACAGCTTCTCCATCTTCATCTTGGAAAAAATATGGACCAACGATTCCACCATAACAAAATCCACACCACACAGTAACCTTTTGGGGATGAAGTGGTCGATCTTGAATCTGCATTGGATTGTGATTGCTCCAATAGTGGCAATTTTGTTTGTTAACACAACCATCCATCCAAAAGTGGGCTTCGTCGCTGAAGATGATTTTTCGACAAAAATCCGGTTCAGCTTCCAATTGCAACGCTTAGAAATTGTGAAAATTTATGATCCAAATGGATCATCTGTTCGCCAAACCTTCCGTGTATTGCGTGAAGTTTACGGTGTGCATGATCTCCCTGCGAGAGAACGATTCGGCGTTTGATCGATAAATTTGAAAGAAGCGATCAAAGAACGCCTGTACGTAAGCGCTCCAACGAAAGCATAGGCGCCGTTCGTGACAGTGTACGCGAGAATGGAAACAAATCAATTGCTCGTCGAGCGCAAGAATTAGGGCTTTCGCCTATCACAACTTGGCGAATTCTGCATCTGGACTTGAAGTTTTACGATTACAAAATGGTGTTAACTCAAGAACTAAAGCCCAACGACCATAGGTTGCGCCGTGTATTGGCTGACTGGCCAAAAATGTATGGACAACAACGGTGGCCAGTTTCAGCATCTCCTTTCATAAAGTTGGTAAGTAAAGCCTTTAAAAGTAGGTATGATTTCATCCGTGCCTTTCTATGATAGCGTCAGACGAGCGCTGAGAACGCGGACAGGAAAAGCACTGCGCAACCTGTTCGTAGTTTTTTGGATCTCTATGTATTTGGCGCCATTAGGTGATTGCGTCATACAAGTTTCGCATGCGTAGAAGCTCCCTAAAACGTGCACATGTCACGATGTGCTAACAACCCTATTGCCATCATCATGGAGTTTAGAGGAGTAGCGTTGTAGATTTTAAATTACCGCATATATGTTATGTTTAATGGCATTCAAAGAAAAAATAACCAATAAATCCGCAAGACGTCAAAAGTTGTGTACACATGGTCTTAGCCGCCGCTGGTCTCCCGTGCTAGATGTTGCAACACTGCTCAAGCTGCACTCACATTTGATGATTCACAAGTTGGCAGTGCTTGTATTTGGAAGTATTCAGGGTACGTCCGTGCCGGATGAATGCCTTCTGTCGCTTGTCTTATCCAGCTTTACACTTGTATGAATATGGAGCTCGGAATGGGTGAGTCTGGGAGCCCGAGTTTCCTGGACTGTTGTCTGTCTACGGGGCCGGGAGGGGGGGGGTGCTCCCAAAGTGGATTTCAACCTGCCCGACGGAACATATGTAAAGGAAACTGCAGATGTAACCCAGGAATCAGCAGAATAGAAGCGTATGCCATTCATGAGAGAACCAACACAAGCCTGGAGGCGATGAAAATATAAAATAAAAAATATGTGTTACTTCCACATGACTTTCTGCACTCACTCTTCTACATGATATTCTTATAAAGGTTTAGTTTTTCACTACTGCTTGAGATACTTAAACTTTACTACACAGTTACGCATTCGTTGTTATAGTAGGCTAAAGCGATAGTCAGATTTTTAAAAAGCGGGGCGCTCTGTAAAGTCTTAGAAATTCATGCATTTCTAGGGTCTTTCAACAAGAGTGTCCTAAATTTGAACTTAAATAAAACACAGTTCTATAAATGATAGAAGTTTATTTATTTGTTTATTTTGGAACATAATTAATGTCCTTACGTGTGGAAGAGAACATCAGTAAGTAACCGCCGCGTCTTCCTTGGGTTGCGCGTATACGGTTGACCCAATTTTCAATGACAGAAGAACGTAAATTAGGTCCAACTTCACGAATAACACGCGTGATGTTATTCATAAGATCATTTACTGTTTCTGGCTTGTTGACATAAACTCGAGATTTAAACGTAACCCCACAAGATTTAATCACATGACCTCGGGGGCCAGTTAACATCACCATCACAACGGGAAATGATGAAACCTCTGAACTTCTCATCAAAAGATCGATTGTTTCGAGAGCAGTATGGCATGTGGCACCATCTTGCTGGAACCACATGTTTCTGAGACGCATACTATCCAATTGAGGCCAAAATAGTCCCTTATAAGAGGCCGGTATCTTTCTCCATTGACAATTAGAGCTTCTCCATCTTCATCTTGGAAAAAATATGGACCAATGATTCCACCATACCAAAATACACACCATACAGTAACCTTTTGGGGATGAAGTGGTCGTTCTTGAATCTTCTTGGATTACTCCAATAGCGGCAATTTTGTTTGTTAACACAACCATCCATCCAAAAGTGGGCTTCATCGCTGAAGATGATTTTTCGACAAAAATCCGGGTCAGCTTCCAATTGCTCCATAGCCCAGTCAGCGAATACACGGCTCAACCTATGGTCATTGAGCTTTAGTTCTTGACTTAACACCATTTTGTAAGCGTGAAACTTCAAGTCCAGATGCAGAATTCGCCAAGTTGTGGTCGGCGAAAGCCCCAATTCTTGCGCTCGACGAGCAATTGATTTGTTTCCGTTCTCGCGTACACTCCCACGAACGGCGCCTATGTTTTCGTTGGAGCGCTTACGTCGATTACGTACAGGCGTTCTTTGATCGCTGACAGAACCGCTTCTTTCAAATTTATCGATCAAACGCCGAATTGTTCTCTCGCAGGGACGATTATGCACACCGTAAACTTCACGCAATACACGGAAGGTTTGGTGAACAGATGATCCAACTTGATAATAAATTTTCACAATTTCTACGCGTTGCTGAATGCTGTAAATCAATAACAACGCCAGCTATCACATGTTAAAGATAGGACACTCTTGTTCAAAGACTCTTTATACACTTTTTCATTCGAGAATCGGATTTACAATTTATCACCTATCTCAGTCATTTTCTTAATGTAATTGAGACCAATGTCCTGCTGAACGAGTAAATAAATCGAGTTTTTGGATGAAATGAAACACTTCCTTTACCTGAAATGTGTCACTAACAGGTAAAGTAAAAATGACAAAATGAGATAAAGAAGTGAGGAATAGAGGAGCACAAGTTACCCTTTTTAAAAGTTAAATATTTAATTAGAGATCGTCTGCATGATGTTTATTCCTCAAACATTGCAGCGTATTCGTTATTAACATGGTTTCGGATGTTAACAGCTCGTCCGGTGCGAAAAGCACAAAGCTAGTGGCACGTTACGTTTTTGTTTTTCCTTGTTTCTTTCTCTTTGGAGGTTGGGGAGGCCCAAGCCTTACATCTACTGCCTCGCTTTGTTACAGATACTCTCTCCTCTTCATGTTTTACGCGTTTCTCATTTCCACTTTTATGATGTCTTTTAAAAGTGTGTGAAGTTAAAAACGATAACTCTAAAGGTTTAAGTTTAGATGAACGAATTGTAGTGGAAATTGTGGAATATGCTAATAAAGGGTCTTTCAACAACAGTGTCTATCTTTAACAGGTGATATCTGCCGTTGTTATTGAGTTACAGCAGTCATTTTCATGTGGTTACAGTTGTGATTGACAAATAGCCATGGAACGTTACAGCATTCAGCAACGCGTAGAAATTGTAAATTTATTATCAAAATGGATCATCTGTTCACCAAACCTTCTGTGTATTGCGTGAAGTTTATGGTGTGCATAATCGTCCCTGCGAGAGAACGATTCGGCGTTTGATCGATAAATTTGAAAGAAGTGGCTCCGTCAGTGATCAAAGAACGCCTGTACGTAATCGACGTAAGCGCTCCAACGAAAACATAGGCGCTGTTCGTGAGAGTGTACGCGAGAACGGAAACAAATCAATTGCTCGTCGAGCGCAAGAATTGGGGCTTTCGCCGACCACAACTTGGTGAATTCTGCATCTGGACTTGAAGTTTCACGCTTACAAAATGGTGTTAAGTCAAGAACAAAAGCCCAACGACCATAGGTTGCGCCGTGTATTCGCTGGAGGGGCTATGGAACAATTGGAAGCTTACCCTGATTTTTGTCGAAAAATCATCTTCAGCGACGAAGCCCAATTTTAAATGGATGATTGTGTTAACAAAGAAAACTGCCGCTATTGGAGCAATCATAATCAAATGCAGATTCAAGAACGACCACTTCTTCCCCAAAAGGTTACTGTGTGGTGTGGAGTTTGGTATAATGGAATCATTGGTCCATATGTTTTCCAAGTTGAAGATGGAGAAGCTCTAACTGTCAATGGAGAAAGATACCGGGCTCTTATAAGGGATTATTTTTGGCCTCAATTAATGGTATGGAACTCAGAAACATCTGGTTCCAGCAAGATGGTGCCACATGCCATACTGCTCTCGAAACAATCGATCTCTTGAAGGAGAAGTTCAGAGGTTTCATCATTTCCTGTGGTTGTGATGTTAACTGACCCCGAGGTCATGTGATTTAACGCCGCTGGATTACTTCTTGTGGGTTATGTTAAATCTCGAGTTTATGTCAACAAACCAGAAACAGTAAATGATCTTATGAATAACATCACGCGTGTTAATCGTGAAGCTGGACCTAATTTACGTTCTTCTGTCATTGAAAATTGGGTCAACCGTATACGCGTAACCCAGCGAAGTCGCGGCGGTTACTTAACTGATGTTCTCTTCCACACGTAAGGACATTAATTATGTTCCAAAATACAAAAATAAATAAACCTCTATCATTTATAGAATGTGTTTTATTTAAGTTCAAGGTTACAGTTGAATGCTGTATGATCTTTAGTCGTAGAAATAGCAGCAACTGCAGAGATCTAATAACTATCACATGACTTTCTCTACCCACAGTTATACAAACTATTCCTACATAACCTTATTCTTCTATCTATTTCTTGTTAATCGAGATAGATTTTCATTGCACATTTCGTTTAGGATTAAGGAGAATACGGTAGGCTAAGGCGATACTGAGATTTTTACTTTCTCTACTACGTATAGTAAAATAACCACCTAAGCATTTGATACTGAGATTTCATCGGAAATATATGTTTTCAGGCTCCCTGAACAGAAATAACATTTTTAGAAAAACGTGTGTATGTGAACAGTATAACTCAAAACCAAAAATCCGGATAATATCAAACTTGGTGTTTAGGTTCAGTACCTTTTACAGACGGACACGAATATTTTTAAGTAAACACCCTCTTCCTTAACTACCCTTCACATGGAACGCTTTTCGAAATTTTTTATTTCTTAAAAATCTCTAAAGATTTTGATTAAAATACGATATATTAATAATATTTACATTAAAAATAACATTTATATCTTGAGTTTTCTGGGAATAGATGTAAAGTCCACATCATTCGAAAAGAATTATGCATAAGCTTGTAAAACTGGTAAACTATATGCAATAGACGAAAACGTACTACACAAAAAAAATCTAGATCACTTTAAAACACGCAATCTATTTCAAAAACTGTTTTTGTAGTATCAGCCATTTCTGAGATATCCATGATTAATGTTTCGAATTGTTTAATACTTAACCATTCTGTTAAACTCCGATTAACATTCAGTTGTTTCTCGCGATGTCATGGAAACAGTATAGAATTTTAAGGGCAGCATATAGCGTCCAGTTGTTAAACATTTGACTATCGCTGTTCTCTTTGTATCTATAACGAAATGTGTAATGTAGCTGTTTCTGTAAAGATTTATTTGGATTAAAATGTAGTACATGGGAAAATAAACTTTTGTAAGAATAATTTGTATAGCCACTAATGAGCAATAGAGGGTAGAGATTGTCATTAAATACAAAGCATAAGGTTTTTTTTAAAAGCATGTCACTATATAATGGCTTTCAAATTCCATACTCTTTGCACGACGACCAGAAAAAATAAATAGGGACTTAGCACTTGAAGAAAAGTATAAGGATTTAAAAATTCAAACCAATAACAAAGAATACCTCGGAAATAATTAACGTAAAAAAACCTTCGTTTTACATAAACTATATGATTTAATGAGATATAATTTTTTCTTTTTGTATAATTTATGGATTACCAATGATACAAAAGTCATTCAGAATGAAGAGCATTTCACAGGCTATTCACAGAATATTTAAGATATACGTTTTATGAGAGATGTAAATATCTTAAATATATAGTGTCTTAGTCAGAATCTTGCTGCAGTTTCTGGGAAAATAAATTTCGAAAAGCTTCTTAGAGAAATGGTAGTTGAGATGACAAGATTCTTGAAAATATTATTTGAAATGTACTGAACTTAAATCCATTTGGGGTTTTTCAAAATTTTTGTAGGATTTTCGGGACCCTCAAAACTTATGAAGACTCAATATCGATTTTTTGCTTGGAATACAATACTTCCTCTGTTTACTCTAAATATATAATACAGAAAGAAAAAAAAGTTAAGAAAAAACACTGTGTGTGAACAGCGTAACTCAAAAACGAAAAGCCGGTTAAATATCGATCTTAGTATTTAAGTTCAGCATTTTGCAAGGATGGGGTACAAATGTTTAAAAATAAAATCTCCCATACTAAACTATCTGTTGTTACATGGAACAAATTTCGTTATTTTTTATTTCTTTAAAATGGTTGTAACATTTTTCATTGGTTAAAAAAAGCTTCATTTAAGACATTTTCATAACAAATAAAATGTATACTTGAATTTTCTGGGATTAATGTTTGAAGTCCTCTTCATTCGGAAGGAATTTTGTATAAATTTGTTTCAGTGGTAAACCTTAACATAGAAGCAAAGAAGTATTATACAAAAAGTCTGATGTGTTACACTCACATGACTTTCTCTACTCTTGTACAAACTATTTTTACAAGCTCTTATTCTCCATCTATTTCATATTAATCGAGATAAATATTTGCAGAAACGCTCTTTTGACATGCAAAGAGAATTACATTTTACACATAGCGACCAGTTCTAAAAATATTTGACTATCGCTTAAGGGGTACTATGTTCCCCTTGTTTTGTAATTGCAAGGGCAATATAGAAATACAGTAGCCTTTAAGCACATACATTTCTCTTAATAGTTGGTTGCTAGGTGCAGCACCATTCCCTTTACCACAGATTAATACTCTTTGCATATCCAAGATAAAAAATGAATAACGAATACCCATCTGAGAAAATAAGTATCGAAAAATTTAAGGGAATAACAAGTAATATCTCGAAAATGGTTCACTCAAAAAAAAATGTATATGACATAAATCGTGTATTGTAACGCGATCTACATTTTTTGTGTAGTAAAATTTGTGTATCTCTTATGGTTTACCAGTTATGGAAAAGTCGTTCACAATGAAGAATACTTTTGGAGACATTTCCAGAAAATTCGAGATATACATTTCATTTGTCATGAAAATATCTTAAACATATGATATTTTATTCAAAATCGTTAGAACCATTTTTGAGAAAATTAAAATTTTCGAAAAATGTTCCATGTAAAGGATAATCTTGGGTGGGGGGATTTTCTTGAAAACCTTCGTGTCTCATCTCTGGAAGATACTAAAGTTTGGTGTTCATCTGACTGTTCGTTTCTGAGTTATGCTCTTCACAGACAGACACACACAGTCCAAGACACACCACATACAGACACACACACATAAACATGTTTCCAAAAATGCTTTTTTCTTGGACTCAAGGGGTCTCAAAACATATATTTCCGGTGAAATCTTGGTATCGAATTTTTGGGTGGAATACAATACTTCCCCTACTTACTATACGTAGTAGAGAAAGTAAAATGTAGATCTCTTTAAAACACACAATTTATTTCAATTAAGCCCTTGTAGCACCCAATATTTCCAAGAGTTCGTTATAATTGCCTGAATTTTTTTTACATTCCTTTGTCATTTTTAGTGCTGTCGTCATATATATATTTCTGGCGTTGTCATGAAAATAGTATGGAGTTTAAGGATTAGCATATAAACTGACATCTGACTATGGATTTGTGTTCCCCGATCCCGCTTGTATCTCTACTCTGATGTGTTACATTCACATGACCTTCTCTACCCTCTATCGCTTATTAGTGGGTACGCAAATTATTCTTACTAGAGTATATCTTCCTGTCTACTTTATTTTAATCGAGATAAACCTTTACAGAAACAGCTACATTACACATTTCGTTATAGATACAAAGAGAACAGCGATAGTCAAATGTTTAACAACTGGACGCTATATGCTGCCTTAAAATTCCATACTGTTTCCATGACATCGCCAGAAACAACTTAAAATCGACAGGAAAAAAAGTCATTTGAAATAAATTGTGTGTTTTAAAAAGATCTAAACTTTTTTGAGGTACGTTTTCGTCTATAGCTTAACGTTTACCAGTAATACAATATTATACAAAATTCACAGGCTATTCCCAGAAAATTGAAGATATAAATTTTATTTGTCGTGTAAATATCTTTAATATATGGTATTTTAATCAAAATCATTAGCGCCATTTTTCAGAGAATCAAAAAACTCGAAAAATGTTCCATATAAATACTAATTTGGGGTAGAAGGATTTTCTTCAAAATCTTCGTGTCACATCATTTGAAGATGTTGAACTTAATACCAAGTATGGTAAGTATTCTATGTTTCGTTTTTACTTTCTCTACTACGGATAGAAAGTATGGAAAATATTGTATTCCACCCAAAAATTCGATACCGAGAAATACGTGTTTTGAGGACCCCTGAGTACAAAAAATCACTTTTAGAAAATGGTCCATGTGTGTCTGTGAACGAAAAGTCGGATAAATACCAAACTTGGTATTTAGGTTCAGTATCTTCCAACTACAGGCTACCCATTAAATGAAACATTTTTCAAAAACTCTGTTTCTGTCAAAAATGTCTCTAACGATTATGTTTAAAATATCACATACTTATGACATTTTAATGACAAATAAAATGTATATCTTGAATTTTCTGGGAATCGCACCAAAAGTCCTCTTTTTTCTGAATGGCTTTTGTATAACTGGTAAACCGTAAGAGATAAACCATATTTTTCTACACAAAAATCTACAACTCATTAAAACATACAATTTATGTCATATACATTTGTTTGAATTTGCCAATACTTACTATACTACTACGTATAGTAAGTAGGGGAAGTATTGTAATCCACACAAAAATTCCATACCGAGATTTCACCGGAAATACATGTTTTGAGACCCCCTGAATCCATAAAAAAGCATTTTTGGAAACATGTCCGTGTGTGTGTCTTTGAACAGCATAACTCAGAAACGATCAGTCGGATAAACACCAAACTTGGTATTTAGGTTCAGTATCTTCCAGAGATGCGACACGAAGGTTTTCAAGAAAATCCCTACCACCCCAGATTACCCTTTACATGGAACATTTTTCGAAAACTTTAAATTTTCTCAAAAATGGCTCTAACGATTTTGATTAAAATATCATATGTTTAAGATATTTTCATGACAAATGAAATGTATATCTCGAATTTTCTGGGAATGTCTCCAAAAGTATTTTTCATTGTGAACGACTTTTGCATAACTGGTAAATCATAAGAGATAAGACAAAATTTTACTACACAACAAATGTAGATCGCGTTAAAATACACAATTTATGTCATATACATTTTTTTGTTGAGTGAACCATTTTCGAGATATTGCTTGTTATTCCCTTAAATTTTCCAATCGTTATACTGTTTCTCAAATTCGTTATTCCGTTTTTTTATGTCCTGGACATACAAAGAGAATGGAATGCTCCACATAGCAACCAACTCTTAAAACATTTGACTATCACTTAAAGCCTACCACATTCCCCTTGTATCTACAAGAAAATTATCAATAAGATTAACATCTCGATTAACATGAAGCGTATGGAGAATAAACGTTCGTAAAAATAGTTTGTACAAGAGTAGAGAAAGTCATGTGAGTGTAGTACATCAGAATTTTTTTGGTCCGCAAAATATGTATTTGCTCTGAAATGTGGAAATTGAGTTTTTAGGTGGAATGTAATACCTTCTCTACTTACTATATATGTGGTAGAAAACGTAAGCAAGAGTTAGTATAGGATTGGGTGGAGAAAGCCATGTGAATGTAACAATGAGGTTTTCATAATATTGATTTAAATGGACATGTGATGGCAGAGAGAATATGAGATAAGCAGGTCTTCTTCACGTCCTTTGTGATGCGCGGTCGAAGCAAATCTGTGCAGTCAATGCAGACCTGGACAAAAGGATTTGCTGAAGGATTTGCAGCCGAACACTGTCTGTCCCGGGGGTGCAAATTAGCAGCAAATACATGCGAAGTGTCCCGGCAAAGAGCCAAAAGCCTCCCCACTGGGATCAATGATAGCAGATGGTCACAGTTTCCCTACATGATGAATCGTGGTCATTCCCACAAGAAACCACATTATTCACAACTGCAGCACTACCTACTGTCCACTTTCTGGGGCTGAGAAACTGCATTTATGAAATTTCACATCCACTTCTAAACTAATTTTTATAGCTAATTGAAAATCCATGATGCAGTTAAAATGTTTTTGTTGACATCTTACATATTTATGACTTTCTCTACCCACTCTTCTACAAACTACTCTTACAAAACCTTCTTGTTAATCGAGACAAACATTCTTTACATACCTATAAGAAAAAAAAATGAGTTTTACTTCTGGACGCTCTTTAACTACTATGGTCCTTAGCGTCCAATTCTATATTGGGCATGAAAGATCGGTAATTTTGCTCAGAGGCCTCTTTATCAGGCTTGAGGTTCTTTTACGTGCCGTAAATCTACAACAGGGGACCACCGGCTTTACTTCCCTTCCGAAGGAAGCCATGCTATGGATTTTTACGCCCGAAAAGAGCCTAGCTTGGTAACCACTAAACCACGGAGGACGACCCTATAAGGAAAACCTGATGTGTTGCATCACATAACTTTCTCTACCCTCTATCGCTTATTCCCTAGTGGGTATGCAAACTATTCTAGTGTAATTGTATTTTGTTATCTACTTCATTTGAATCGAGATAAATAGCTACATTGCACATTTCGCTATAAATATAAAGAGAGCAGCGATAGTCAAATGTTTTAACAACTAGACGCTATATGCTGCCTTAAAATTCCATACTGTTTCCATGACATCGTGAGAAATAACTCATGTTGAAAAAACTTTAAAAGAATGACCAAGTAATGTACAATTCGAACCATTAATAATGGATATGGGAAATGGCTGATGCCACAAAGAAGTTATTTGAAATAAATTATGTTTTTTAAAGAGATCTACATTTTTTGTGTAGTACGTTTTCGTCTATCGCTTAACGTTTACCAGTTATACAAGATTATACAAAATTCCTTCCAAATGAAGAAGACTTCACAGGCTATTTCCAGAAAATTCAAGATATACATTTTACTTGCTATGTAAATATCTTTAATTTATGATATTTTAATAAAAATCGTTAAAGCCATTTTTTAGAAAATAAGAAATGTCTGCGAATGTTGCAACTAATGGATAGTTTAGTATGGAAGAAGTTTGTTGAAAATGTTTGTGTCGCATCTCTGGAAGATACTGAACCAAAATACCAGTTTGGTATTTATCCGAGTTTTGGTTTATGAGTTATGCTGTTTCTAGACACACACACAGAGGCATTTTACTAAGTTTTTTTTATTCGAGACCTCAAAACATGTATTTTCGGTGAAATCTGGGTATCGAATTTTTCGGTGGAATGCAATAGATTCTCTACATACTATCTACGTAGGAGAGAAAATAGAAAGGAGAAATGTGGATGTGTCAAAAAGGTAAAAGTGAAGGTATATATCACGAGGAACCCCCTTTTTGCTTCCAAGGTAACACCTGGGAGAGAGGGATGATCAAAATCGAAATTTTAAAATTTGTCACAAAAGTGCGGCTTATTTTCGGGCCAATACGTTGTTTAAAATTATTGAGTTGTATGGTAGCCCTACAAAACAGACTTCTAATAACACTAAGACAGAAAGCACAGAACTTTCGTTATTTTTGCGCAAAAATGCCTCTAGTCATAAGAACACGCACGAGCTGAGGTAATGTTTAACTTTCTGTAGGAAGTTTAGTCTAGCATTTTGTGGAAATTCGTACAAATCGATAACTAACTTTGCCAAATTCATTGAAGTAGTGCACCTTGGAAAGTTCTTTTGATTCTCAAGAGCTCATCAATAGCATATACAGGTTTATTCAAAAAGAAGAACAGACTTTAAATGTTTATTTCTAACAGACGACAATAGATGGCGACACATCAATACATGACTGAATAGAGAAATGTTCTAAGTTTTATTTTATGTGTTCAAAATGAGCATCATTTGTTATGACCAGTTTTCCGTTTGTATACGCAAGCATCTTCTACGAATTTGTTCTATCAATTGTACATTTTTTATGACGAGGCGGCTTGTTGTTGAACTTACAACGAAATGCACGCTGCAATGAAACAATGGATTCACTCTCTTATATAATGCAGTACACAAAACGACTTTTCCTGTGGGGTCGCCATTTTCTCGTAAACACACACAGCGCCGCTGTAGACACTGAATGGAACTAATAGGTGGGGCTTAAAACTTTGAACTTTGATCTATTCAATGATGTGTCGTGTGTGTCGCTACCTATAGTTGTTAATTAAAAATGAATGTTTAAAATCTGTTCCTTCTTTTTGAACAAATAACCCTGTGTTGTCCTGCCTCTTGCATACAAGAACAAAGTCTGTATAACACCGAAACAACTTAATTGAAGGTGTTTACTGTATCTGACACAAACTGAGAAGACTGCAGTTTTTGTAGAAACAGTGCACATGAACCATTTTCCCTAGAATACACATCGTTTGTTAGCTTCTAGTTTTGATCACTGTAACTTCTGCGTGACTTAATGTAAACGTGTATAGTTCTCTGTTTTCCACAAAGGAATACTGCATCTATCTGGAACAGTTTGCGGGCCAGACATTGCCCGACTCTCTCTCTCTCTTTACCCGCACAAAAAAACCGCTCTCCATGTTTGTTCCTGCCCCCTGACCTTCTGAGCACAATTCAAACGTAATTTAGAAGCATTCCTTGCTCCGAGCGAGCAAAAACCTACAGGTCTGTGTCGTTTGCTTTGTAGCCAGGGGCTAAACTGCCCCGCTGAATACAAATTGCGGGCACTCGTGTGTACCAACCAAGCTGCAGGTATTTATTGTGTGGGCCACTTTGAGCTTCCCCCCTGGCAGTAAAAGTCAAAGGTTTCCTCTCGAACAACTTTGTACCCTCCATGCCGTGTTATGTTTTATAGATGGACATCAGCCGCATTTAATACAGCACTAATACAAAAAATCCAATGTGATGCATTCACATGACTTTCTCTACCCACTATCGTTTACTACCAACTATTCTTACTAAAGCTTATTACTTTCTCTACTATATATAGTAGGTAGGGGAAGTACTGTATTGCACCCAAAAAATCGATATCGAGATTTCACAGGAAATACACGTTTCGAGGGCCACTGAATAAAAAAAAGCATTTTTAGAAAAAGGTCCGTGTGTGTGCGTGTGTGTGTGTGTGAGTATCTGTGTGTCTGTGAACAGCATAACTCAAAAATAAAAAGTCGGATAAATACCAAGATACGCCACGAAGATTTTCAAGAAAATTCCCCCATAGCCTGTATATGGAACATTTTTCGAAAATTTTGATTTTCTGAAAAATGGTATAACGATTTTGATTAAAATATCATAAGTTTAAGATATTTTCATGACAAATAAAATGCATATTTTGAATTTTCTGGGAAAAGACCTCTTCGTTCTATATGGTTTTTGTATATCTCGTAAAGCGTAAGATATGAAAAAAAAATTCTACGCTAAAAATGTAGAAACACACAATTTATATCATATACATGTTTTTTGTGAAGATAACCATTTCCGAGATAATCCTTGTTATTTGTTTGAATTTTCGAATACTTATACTTTTTCTCAAATGGGAATGCGTTATTCGTTTTTTTATGTCCTGGACATACAAAGAGAATGGAATACTCCACATAGCAACCAGCTCTTAAAACATTTGACTATCGCTTAAAGCCTACCATATTCCCCTTGCACCTACAACAAAATTAGCAATAAGATAAGTTTGTACAAGAGTAGAGAAAGTCATGTGAGTATAACACATCAGAATTTTTTATATACTACATTTTAATCCAAATAAACCTTTACAGAAATATACCTACATCACACATTTCGTTATAGATACAAAGAGAACAGCGATAGTCAAATGTTTAACAACTGGACGCTATATGCTGGCCTTAAAATTCCATACTGTTTCCATGACATCGCGACAAACAATTGAATGGCGACAGGGTTTTTTCAAAGCGCTAGTAACGATTATCTTGGAAATGGCACATGCTACAAAAAAGTTATTTGATATAATTTGTGTGTTTTAAAGACGTCTGCATTTCCTGACTAGTAGGTTTTCAGCTATCGCATAACATTTACCAACTATACAAGATTGTACAAAATCCTTTCTGAATGACGACTGCACAGGCTATTCCTAGAAAATTCTAGATATATATTTTATTTTTTAAATGAAGAGATATCGTATAGAAAATAAAAAATTTCCGAAAAATGTTCTATGCAAAGGGTAGTTTGAGGTGGAGGATTTTATAGAAAATATTTAAATATAATAGAGATATTATGTGATAATTTCTTGGAGTATGGGATAAAGATAAATGCGAAAAAACACTATAGTTATTGCAAGAAAATAAAACAAAAGAAGATATAGTTCACAATTCGAGATGAAATAGTGGTTAATAGGACTTGGGATAGGTATGCAGTAAGATGGGTCGTTGTCAAGATGTGAAACAAAGAATAGCTATGGAAAAGGACATTTTAGCGGAACAAGAAACCTCTCCGCACTTCTGAAGGCGGATCTAGGGTAGTGAAGTAGTAAAGCTATTTTAGGGGGGGATGATGTAAGGAAGAGCAATGCTGATGATAATTATGAAGAGGAAAATAATTGATACTGGGTGGGAAGAAACCACTTGCTAAGGGATGCTCTGGAAGGATTGAAGAATGAGAAAAACGTTCGAGCAAATGAAGATGCCAGGTTTTAATAACACCCGCATATAGTAGTTAGTGTGTTGATTTGTAGAAAACAAAAAACAGCAAAGAATAGGGGTGCGGCGTTTGTAGTCAATGCCTTGTGAAGAAATCCATTGTTAATTACTCTATCCATAGATTGATTGAATCAGTATTTGTCAGCCTTTAGAGGGCGCGTTTAGATAGATCCAGAGAGAGAGAGAGAGAGAGAGAGAGAGAGAGAGATAGACAAGCGGACAGACAGACAGAAAAAACAGATAAACAGATAAAAAGAGAAACAGATAGATACAATAGATAGATACATAGACAGATGGATAGATACATAGATAAACAGTCGGACAGAGAGACAAAGAGAAACAGATAGATACATAGACAAATACATAGATAGTTGGATAGATACATAGATAAACAGTCCGACAGAGAGACATAGATATAGATAGATAAACAGCCGGAAACAGAGACAAAGTCAAACGTGAAACAGATAGATAGATACATAGATAGTTGGACGGAGAGACAAAGAGAAACAGATAGATAAACAGATAGATAGATGATTGATAGATAAACAGTCGGACAGAGAGATAAAGAGGAACAGAAAGATGGATAGATACACTGCAGAGAGAGACAGGGACGGATAGATAAACATACACATAGATAGGCAGAGACACAATGGGAAGCAGGTAGACATAGATAGACACAGATGAAGAGAGAGGCAGATAGATAAATAGACAGACAAATATATAGATAGATATGTAGATAGATAGATACACAGAAAGATAAACAGATATATAGAAACATAGATACACAGACAGACAGTATATATATACTTGCTAGCATATATATATATATATATATGCTAGCAAACCCTGATATTATTTACGTCGTGTTTAATAAGATAAAAACGTTTGATATTCACTATATATACCGTACTACACCTCCTTCCCTAAACTAATCTGGAAAATTAATATACCTAAATATAACACAAATAACTCGAAAGAGGATATAACATTTTAAAACAGAAGAGGCGCGCACTGGAATCTGAAAAGACAGCTAGAAAAAGAACACAAAGAATAAACGCACACAAAAACATAGTAGCTAGGAAGAACAGCAGCGTTTTGTAAATATGCAAATAAAAATCATAGTAAGGGAAGAAACGCATACACACGGTTTTATTTGAGTAAACAAAAAGCGCGGCCAGCAATATAACACAAGCGGCATGACAATTCTACCTAATAACAAGCGCAAACTACAAAAGAAAACATACAGGATGACATGAAACCTCTCTCACTCGGGTTTTATACCATTCTTTCTCAGATATGTATACAAGCTAAAAAAAAGAGGGGGGGGACTGCACAAAGCGAAAAAGAGATATATTTGCCTAATCGAATGCGGTTCTCGCTTCACCGTTAAATTATCCATCTCCCTGGACACCTACAACTGAGGACCTGGTTGTAAGTGTGTGTATAACGTCACATTTCAGGGCTTTTTTCGTTTTGTGACGCTGTCGTATAATACAGGTGGAGCTAAACAAGGAGGGATAGCTGTACACTATGTGATCAAAAGTATCCGGACACCTCACAAACATACGTTTTTCATCTTAGGTGCATTGTGCTGCCACCTACTGCCTGCTACTCATTATCCGCAACCTCAGTAGTCATTAGACATTGTGAAAGTGAAGTGGAAACGTGAAGGGACATGTACAGCACAAAAGCGTACAGGCCGACCTCGCCTGTTGACTGACAGAGACCGCCGACATTTGAAGAGGGTCGTAAAGAGTAATAGGCAGACATCTTTCCAGACCATCACACAGGAATTCCAAACTGCGTCAGGATCCACTCCAAGTACTATGACAGTTAGGCGTGAGGTGAGAAACCATGGATTCCACGGTCGAGCGGCTGCTCATAAGCCACACATCACGCAGGAAAATGCCAAACGACGCCTCGCTTCGTGTAAGGAGCGTCAACATTACACGATTGAACAGTGGCAAAACGTTGTGTGGAGTGACGAATCACGGTATACAATGTGGCGATCCGATGGCAGGGTGTGGGTATGGCGAATGCCCAGTGAATGTCATCTGCCAGCGTGTGTAGTGCCAACAGTGAAATTCGGAGGTGGTGGTGTTGTGGTCGTTTTTTTCCTGGAAGGGGCTTGCACCCCTTGTTGTTTTGCATGGCACGATCACAGCGCAGATCTAAATTGATACTTTAAGCACCTTCTTGCTTCCCACTGTTGAAGAGCAATTCGGGGATGGCGATTGTATCTTTCAACACGATCGAGCACCTGTTCATACTGCACGGGCTGTGGCGGAGTGGTTACACGACAATAACATCCCTGGCCTGCACAGAGTACTGACTTGAATCCTATGGAACGCCTTTGGGATGTTTTGGAACGCCGACTTCGTGCCAGGCCTTACCGACACCTTCCCTCAGTTCCGCACTCCGTGAAGAATGGGCTGCCACTTCCCAAGAAACCTTCCAGCACCTGATTGAAAGTATGCCTGAGTGAACGCTGTCATCAAGGCTAAGGGTGGTCAACACCATATTGACTTCCAGGATTACCGATGGAGGTCGCCACGAACTTGTACGTCATTTTCAGCCAGGTGTCCGGATACTTTTGATCACGTAGTGTATCTCTCAGTCCAACGGGTTCTTGTGTTCTTAGTTTTACATATTTTGAAAATTTACACTATAATTAATGTCAGTTCGCACATGTGTAAATATGCTTTTGAGCAATGCAAACACAATGTTATTATACTGCTATTCTATATTTATCCTGTTTAAAGAAGTATTAGAAGAAATATCTAATGTGATATATTCACATGACTTTCTCTACCCACTGTCGTTCATTACTTTCTTTAACACTTACATAACAGGTAAAACATTGCAAACAAAAATTGTATATCGAGATTTCTCCAGAAACACATGTTTTGGGATCCCCTTATTCCAAAAAAGCATTTTTAAAAAACTTCTATGAGTGTGTGTCTGTGAACAGCATAAAACAAAAATTAAAAGTTTGGTATTTAGGTTCAGCACCTTCCAAAGATGCTACAGGAAGATTTTGTAAAACATCTCCCCACCCCAAACTACTCTTTACAAGAAACATTTTTTTAAATTTTTTATTTTCTAAAAATGGCTCTAACGATTTTTATTAACACATATATCCAAGATAATTTACACGATAAATCAAATATATATATATATATATATATATATATATCCTGAATTTTCTGGGAAAAACTCGCTTCATTCGGAAGGAATTTTGTATAATCTTGTAAAACTGATAAATGTTAAGCGATACAGAATTCGTACTGCATAAAAATTGCAAATCACTTTAAAACACACAATTTATTTCAAATAACTTTTTTTGGACATGCGTTGGATATTCATTATTAATGGTTGGATTATTTTTATACCCCACCTTTAACTACATTGGTCTTATTGGCGGACCTTCATTTGGAACTTATTGCCTATTGTCAGTAGTAACTCTTGTCCTTGGGTTTCTTGCATTTTTGGTTTGTTTTATCATTAGATCACACACATGTTCACACTCTCATTCCTACTTCCAGACTCTAGGGAGTATAGGGATTAATCTTGGCTAGAGAAAAATTCCCAACTCCCAACCGGGAATCGAACCCGGGACCACTTGCATGACAAGCAGTTGCTCTACTGACTGACATACAGGGCCAGCCGGTTGGATTTGTTCAATACTTGGTCACTTTTTAAGTCACGTCAACATTCAGTTGTTTCTCGCGATATCATAGAAACAGTATGGAATTTTAAGACCAGGATATAGGGTCCAGTTGTTAAACATTTGACTATCGCTGTTCTCTTTGTATCTATAACGAAATGTGTAATGTAGCTATTTCTGTAAAGATCTATCTTGATTTAAATGAAGTTGATAGAATAATAACCTTAAGTAAGAATAATGTGTTTGCCCACTAATAAACGATAGAAGGTATAGAAATTTATGTGAATGTAACATATCAGACTTTTTCTAGTGTTTATGTTATGTATATGGAATTTAAAGGTTATCACATAGTGATCTGCTTTTTAAAAAAAGATCTGATGTACTGTACTCACATGATTTTCACTACTCTTGTAAAACTATTTTTACAAACACTTATTCTCCATTTGCTTCATGTTAATCTTATTGCTAATTTTCTTGTAGATGCAAGGGGAATATGGTCGGCTTTAAGCAATAGTCAAATGTTTTAAGAGCTGGTTGCTATGTGCAGTATTCCATTCTCTTTGCATGTACAGGACGTAAAATACAAACGAATCATTTGGGAAATGGTTCACTTCACAAAAAAATATCTGATGTGTTACACTCACATGACTTTCTCTACTCTTGTACAAACTATTTTTACAAACGCTTATTCTCCATCTACTTCATGTTAATCGAGATAAACATTTGCAGACTCTATCTTATTGCTAATTTTCTTGTAGATGTAAGGGGAATATATATTTACAAGGGCAATTTAGAAATACAGTAGCCTTTAACACATACATATCTCTTAATAGCTGGTTGCTAGGTGCAGCACCATTCTCTTTGCCACAAATTAATACTCTTTGCATATCCAAGACAAAAATAAATGAATAACGAATTCCCATTAGAGAAAATAAGTATTGAAAAATTTAAAAGAATAACAAGCAATATCTCGAAAATGGTTCACCCAACAAAAAAAATTGTATATGACATAAATTGTGTATTTTAACGCGATCTACATTTTTTGTGTAGAAAAATTTTGTCTATCTCTTATGGTTTACCAGTTATGCAAAAGTCGTTCACAATGAAGAATACTTTTGGAGACATTCCCAGAAAATTCAAGATATACATTTTATTTGTCATGAAAATATCATAAACATATGATACTTTAATCAAAATCGCTAGAGCCATTTTTGAGAAAATTAAAATTTTCGTAAACTGTTCCATGTAAAGGGTGATCTGGGGTGGGGGGATTTTCTTGAAAAACCTTCGTGTCGCATCTCTGGAAGATACTGAACCTAAATACCAAGTTTGGTGTTTATCCGACTGTTCGTTTCTGAGTTATGCTGTTCACAGACACACACACACGGATATGTTTCCGAAAATGGTTTTTTTTTTGGATTCAGGGGGTCTCAAAACATGTGTTTCCGGTGAAATCTCGGTATCGAATTTTTGGGTGGAATACAATACTTCCCCTACTTACTATACGTAGTAGAGAAAGGAAATATCTGAACATCGCTTTAACCTACGGAATTCAACGAAATATGTAATGAAGGTTTTTTTTTTGGATTAACGATAAGTAGATACAAGAGTACGGGTTTTTTTAAAGAAACAGTGTTAGAAGAATGAGTAGGGAAGTTCTTGTGAATACAGATATTTTTGTGCTTGTTTTGAGCGCATTATGAGTGCCTAAGGTTGCTTGAGGGTGGGTTCCATCGCCACACTGCGGTGAACAGAGCAACTGGAGTTTAGCACGGAGGCTAAATCACGGAGGGCTGACGCAGCTTTCCTATGCAAATATTGCTCTTGTGGGGTGGTCAACTGTCGAAGTGCCTCGTAACCTTAATATCAGTCGTTAGTCCGGAAACAATGTTTGCATATAGACTGCTGCTGCCGTTCCACAATTTGCTTTCTAATGGCTTTTCTGCGGCTTGTCCGCTGCTGCAACGCCGCTAATCTTCCCAGTTTTCATCTGTTTCCAATTCTTTACTACAAGTGTTGTTTTAAACAGACTTATTTTCTGGTACCTGCATTTGAAGCATGTTTAAAAACACTGTCTGTATCAAACTATTTTTACAAAAGCATATTCTTCGATCTATTAGTGGTTAACCAACATTAACTTTCATTAGATACTCTGTTTGTGGGTAGTATTTCATTTTGTAGAAACTTTATTTGACAAAACATTTGATGTGTTACGCTCACATGACTTTCTCTACTCTTGTACATACTATTTTTACAAACGCTTATTCTCCATCTACTTCATGTTAATTGAGATAAACATTTGCATACTCTATCTTATTGCTAATTTTCTTGTAGATGTAAGGGGAATATATATTTACAAGGGCAATATAGAAATACAGTAGCCTTTAAGCATAGACATATCTCTTAATAGCTGGTTGCTAGGTGCAGCACCATTCTCTTTGCCACAGATTAATACTCTTTGCATATACAAGACAAAAAAATGAATAACGAATTCCCATTTGAGAAAATAAGTATTGAAAAATTTAAGGGAATAACAAGCAATATCTCGAAAATGGTTCACTCAACAAAAAAATGTATATGACATAAATTGTGTATTTTAACGCGATCTACATTTTTTGTGTAGTAAAATTTTGTCTATCTCTTATGGTTTACCAGTTATGCAAAAATCGTTCACAATGAAGAATACTTTTGGAGACATTCACAGAAAATTCAAGATATACATTTTATTTGTCATGAAAATGTGTTAAACGTATGATATTTTAATCAAAATCGTTAGAGCCATTTTTGAGAACATTAAAATTTTCGAAAACTGTTCCATGTAAAGGGTAATCTGGGGTGGGGAGATTTTCTTGAAAAACCTTCGTGTCGCAACTCTGGAAGATACTGACCCTAAATACCAAGTTTGGAGTTTATCCGACTGTTCGTTTCTGAGTTATGCTGTTCACAGACAGACACACAGACACACACACGGACATGTTTCCTAAAATGCTTCTTTTGGATTCAGGGGATCTCAAAACATGTATTGCCGGTGAAATCTGGGTATCAAATTTTTGGGTTGAATACAATAAGTAGAGAAAGTAAAAACTGATCGTGTACAACGAGGTTTAAGAAATTCGTATTGTAGCTATTTCTGCAGAGGTTTATGTAGATTAAAATGAAGAAAAATAAGCTTTAGAGAGAATAGATTATATACCTACTAATATGCAATGGGAACGTATCACATCACATTTTTGTCAGGCAGCCTCAAAACATATATTTCTGGTGGAATCTTCTCGGTATCAAGTTTTTTGGGTGGAATGCAATACAATCGCTTCGGTCAAAATTATAGCGCTATAGCGCAAGGAATTACGAGGGCTGTCCCAGAAGTATCCGACCAAACAAAGAAAATGCAAAAGGTTTGGGAAAAAACATCTTTATTTCGCTACATAGTCTCCTTTCAGCTCGATACAGTATTCCCAGCGATGTTCAATAGCTTCGATACCCTGTTTATACTGAGAACCATCGAGATCTGCAAAATAGCCATCAACTGCAGTTCTTCACTGTTGGCAAATCTTTTAGCACCAACCTATTTCGTCAACTTTGGAAATAGAAAATATCCAGAGGGGGCTAAATCTGGCGAATATGGTGCATGAGGAAGCAATTCGAACTTTAACTCATTGATTTTAGTCATGACGATAATGGTGTGTGAACTGGTGTACTTCTTTGATGAAACAAAAGTTTCTTTTCCACTAAATGCGGCCGTTTTTGCTTCATTTCATCATTCAAATGCTGCAATAAGTTTGCATAATACTCGCCATTGATTTTTTTCCCTTTATGAACTTAAGCAATGAAAATTATTCACACATATTCCAAAAAACTGACGCCATGACCTTGCCTGCAAATGGAACTGGTTCACCTTCTTTGGAACCGATTCTACCCTTTCAATCCATTGTTTTCACTGTTCCTTCGTCTCAGGTGTGAAATAATGGATCCATGTTTCATCCATGATTATGATTTGACGCAAAAACTGGGCTTTATTACAGCAAAAAAACTGCCAAAGACTCGACTGCAACATCCTCACGACGCCGCTTTTGTTCCATTGTGAGTAAACGCGGCACGCATCTTGTGCACAGCTTTCTCATGTCTAAATTTCCAGCCAGTATGCGATGTACAGCACTTTTTGAAATGCCTACGATGTCTGCTAGCTCGCGCACTTTCAGACGACGGTCATCCAATACCATTTTGTGGATTTTCTTCTCAATTTCTGGCGTGATCACCTCATTTGGTCGACCACCGCGATGTTCGCCTGGCAGCTCGTACGGCCTCGCTTTAACTTTGCCACACAATATTTTACTGTTGTAAACGAAGGAGCAGACTCCACCAGAGTAGAATCTAGCTCAGCTTTAATATTAGTTGGACTAAGACCTTTCAAATGAAAGTATTGTATCACATAACGATGGTCAGTTTTATCCGCATTTATAAATTCGCTGAGATAGTTCACTATTAATGACTGCCAAACAATTACTAAACAACGTAGCATCGTCAAACTTAAGCTTTATAAGGGTGGTACTTTCTGCCATAGTCATTTGTTTGAAACAACCACAACTATCTATACTTTAGGTCGGGTACTTCTGGGACTGCCTCGTATCTCAACACGAAGGATTTTGACGTAGTTCCGTCTCACAGACTCGTTAATAAATTCACCCAAATGCTGCCCCGTCTCCTTTCTCTACACTCTCTGATTCATACCAAAACACAAACAAGCAAAGCACGCGGTTATAAAAAATTTACTCGCGTCTGCCTAGGAATTGTTATTTTTCTTTATAGCAGTTTTTTTTATCGCCGCCGTTCATCACTCCCCCCCCCCTTCTTCCGGCACTCTCTCGCTTCCTGTCGCAGCGTCTTCCTCCGCTGTCCTCATTATCTTTTCACCCATCTCTTCATTTTCTTTGTACACGCGCATCTACATAGAGAGTGTCAAATTTAAATAAATGCAACTCCAAGACTTTTGTCGTTTATCTCCGGGCGATTTGAGAGGCGAGGTATAAAAGCCTCATAACTTTCTTTCAACCCACTCTTTACACCTAAATTTGCATTACAACAATTCTCGGACTTGGAGAGAAACTCCCCCATTCTGTTTTCCTTCATTTATTTCTCTGTAGTTTTCAATAAGGTTTGTTCTCTCGCGTCAATGAACGACTTCCTTCACGGAGTTCTCCGTTCAAGTTTTACTGCCCATTAAAAGTTTAATGCAGCTCGGTGCGCCATGTTTATAAATCACACGTTCTCCATTACGAATAAATTTGGTTGCCTGCCAAAGAATTCGGAGCAAGCAAACATCAAAAACTTTGCCTATACAAGGGAGGGACTCAAAACTGCCAATGAGGTATTATTTTACCTACCTACCACTGTGCCTTTCATATCTCTTCTATCAGTTTTCTTTACTTTTTTTTAACTTCCTCTTACACGTACACAGAGAAGTTACGCCATTCCATCAAAAAATTGATATCGAGATTGCACCGAAAATACATGTTTTGAGACCCCTTAAATGCAAAAAAGGCATTTTTACTTTGTCTAATACGTACAGTAAGCAGGGGAAGTATTGCACTCCACCCAAAAAAACCCGATACCGAGATTTCACCGGAAATACGTGTTTTGAACCCACTGAATCCAAAAATAATAATTTTTAGTAAAAGGTCCCTCTGTGTACCTGAGAACAGCATAACTCAAAAACGAAAAATCGGATAAATACCAAACATTTCTGCAATGTTTATCTCGATTAACATGAAGCATAAGGAGAATAAACGTTTGTAAAAATAGTTTGTACAAGATTAGAGAAAGTCATGTGAGTGTAACACATCAGATTTTTTTTACTTTATCTACTACGTATAGTAAGTAGGGATGCATTACATTCCACCCAAAAAGCCCATCCCGAGATTTCGTCGGAAATAGATGTTTTGAGCCCCCTGAATTCCCCCAAAAATCTGATGTTACACTAACGTGACTTTCTCTACTCTTGTACAAACTATTTTTACAAACGCTTATTCTCCATATGCTTCATGTTAATCGAGATGTTAATCTTATTGCTAATTTTCTTGTAGGTGCAAGGGGAATTGGTAGGTTTTAAGTGATAGTCAAATATTTTAACAGCTGGTTGCTATGTGGAGTATTCCATTCTCTTTGTATGTCCAGGACAAAAGAAATGATTAACGAATTTGAGAATAAGTCGTTCACAATGAAGAATACTTTTGGAGACATTCCCAGAAAATTCGAGATATACATTTCATTTGTCATAAAAATATCACAAATATATCATATTTTAATCAAAATTGTTAAAGCGGTTTTTGAGAAAATTAAAATTTTCGAATAAAGTTCCATGTAAAGAGTAATCTGTGGTGGGGGGATTTTCTTGAAAACCTTCGTGTCGCATCTCTGGAAGATACTGAACGTAAATATTAAGTTTGGTATTTATCCGACGTTTGCTTTTTGAGTTATGCTGTTCACACACAGACGGACCTTTTTCTAAAAGTAGTTATTTTTTGATTCAGCGGGCCTCAAAACTTGTATTTCGGGTGAAATTTCCATATGGAATACAATACTTCCCCTGCTTACTATACGTAGTAGAGAAATAAAAATAATATACTGCGATACAAAAGTGGCAAGTGCATCTTTGGAAAATGAGAAAGAGGAAAGAAGAGCTTGAAAATTCGAGGCAAGTCGAGGATAATTTATGTATGGTCAGAGCGGAAAACCTGCCAAAATTTAACGGCTTACAATAGATCGCCGCGATCTGCCGCAAACCGCTTCACTTCCGACCGCTGTATGTTGCAAACCAGTCTGGCGCTATTTGGAATTGCAGGCATTTTAGTGCACAGAAACAGCTAGAGCTGAACAGCCTGAAAATGGAAGTGTTTTGTACTCCACGCGGCAGGTAACGCTGAAGCAGAAATAATGACTCTAGGTTGATTCCTGGAAAGACTTTCATTTCTGACCGACGACGGCTCCTTTTTTACTTTCTCTACTACGTTTAGTCAGTAGAGGTAGCATTGCATTCCATCCAAAAAATCAATACCAAGATTTCACCGGAAATACATGTTTTGAGGTCCCCCGAATTAGAAAATGCACTTTTGGAAAAGGTATCTATGTGTATATGTGAACAGTATAACTCAAAAATGAAAAATTGGATAAATACCAAACTTCGTACTTAGGTTTAGTATATTTCAAAGATGCGACACGAACATTTTTAAGAAAATATCCCCACCACAGCCTACCCTTTACATGAAACATTTTTCGAAAATCTTAATTTTCTCAAAAATGGTTCTAACGTCTTTGTATAAAATATTATATGTTTAAGACATTTTCAATGATAAATAAAATGCATATCTTCTATTTTCTGGGAATGTCTCCAAAAGACCTTTCTGAATGGCTTTTGCATAACTGGTAAACCGTAAGAAATAGACACAACGTTTCTGCACAAAAAATGTACAGCTCGATAAAACACAGAATTTATATCATAAAAATTTTTTTGTGGAGTGAACTATTTCCGAGACATTCCTTGTTATTTTTTTGCATTTTCCAATAATTATACTTTTTCTCAAATGAGAATTTGTTATTTGTTTATGTCCTGGACATGCAAAGAGAACGGAATGCTCCACATAGCAACCAGCTCTTAAAACATTTGACTATCGCTTAAAGCCTGCAAATGTTTATCTCGATTTACATGAATTAGATGGAGAATAAGAGTTTGTAAAAATAGTTTGTACAAGAGTAGAGAAAGTCATGTGAGTGTAACACATCAGATTTTTATAGCTTAAGGTCAATTGTTGCCAGCAGTGTTAGTTACATTTTTGTAACCATTATTGTCCAACAATGCATAGGCTGATTGGAAAACCTTTTAAATGACGCTCGTAAAACATTAAGAAAGCACACGAAAGTAGAACAAAAGAAAAGCCAACATTAACGTAGAATGGACGAAGAGGAGGAGAAGAGAAAGTTGTACTTTGTCAGATTTGATACTGTTTTTGTTATCTATGCCCACCGTCACTTTTATGTCACTTAGTTTTTTATGTTTATTAAAACATCGTAAGCTTCCTATACAGAAAAAAATCCCCGGTGGCTTGCAAGAAATGAGAAACTACAAATTATAACTATGAATATCCGAACATCGGAATATGATCGCAGAATGTATGCATATTAACCTCCGCTTGTTTATTACTCTTATATTAGCAAGATTTTAGCGCTATAGAGAATTTTGTAGTCAGTACGATTATGTTGAATCTCCGTGTACTGTGTCAATAAAAAAAATCTGATGTGTTACACTCACATGACTTTCTCTACTCTTGTACAAACTCTTATTCTCCATCTATTTCATATTAATCGCGATAAACATTTGCAGAAACGATCTTTTGACATGCAAAGAGAATTACATTTTACACATAGCGACCAGTTCTAAAAATATTTGACTATCGCTTAAGGCGTACTATGTTCCCCTTGTTTTGTATTTGCAAGGGCAATATAGAAATACAGTAGCCTTTAAACATAGACATATATCTTAATAGCTGGTTGCTAGGTGCAGCACCATACCCTTTCCCACAGATTAATACTCTTTGCATATACAAGACAAAAAAATGAATAACGAATTCCCATTTGAGAAAATAAGTATTGAAAAATTTAAGGAAATAACAAGCAATATCTCGAAAATGGTTCACTCAACAAATGTATATGACATAAATTGTGTATTTTAACGCGATCTACATTTTTTGTATAGTAAAATTTTGTCTATATCTTATGGTTTACCAGTTATGCAAAAGTCGTTCCCAATGAACAATACTTTTGGAGACATTCCCAAAAAATTCGAGATATACGTTTCATTTGTTATGAAAATACCTTAAACATATAATATTTTAATCAAAATCGTTAGAGCCATTTTTGAGAAAATTAAATTTTTCGAAAAATGATCCATGTAAAGGGTAATCTCTGGTGGGGGTTTTTCTTGAGAACCTTCGTGTCGCATCTCTGGAAGATACTGAACCTAAATACCAAGTTTGGTGTTTATCCGACTGTTCATTTCTGAGTTATGCTGTTCACAGACACGCGCGCGCGCGCGCGCACACACACACACACACACACACACACACACACACACACATTCACGGACATGTTTCCAAAACTGATTGTTTTTGGATCCAGGTGGTCTCAATACATGTATTTTGCGGTGAAATCTCGGTATCGAATTTTTTGGTGGAATACAATACTTCCCCTACTTACTATACGTAGTAGAGAATGTAAAACTTAAATTGACCTTAAATACTATCATAACGTCCCCCCCTCAAAAAAAAACCAACTATGACATTTACTTTCTCCTATATCAATCAACTGTTATTGATGACGTTTCTGTCTACAGCGCTTAGTTTTGGAGATATTGTACAGTCTCAACTTAAATGGTTCACCTTGTAGATACATACATACACTCACTTTAATACCTATATTAAGATTAGAGATTGTGTTCTTTTTACCTGTTTCGTAACTGTCACGCTCAGCGCGGCTGTGAGGTCACTTGTTTCTTTTTAGCATCAGTCCTGACAACGTGACGAGTTAGGACTACCATAAAAAAGGTTATGGGAGTAATTCAGCTTCTAACCTTCAAGTATCCGATTCAATAATGCTATTAGTTTTTAGTATTTATTAATATATTTGTTGTTCTTGACACAGAGGCACAGTGTGATAATAGGGTAGTTTGCCCACTATGTTGAAGATATCCATGTTTTGGATTTAGCTTCAAAATATGCTAACAGTACATTTTATAATTAGTTTGTACGTTTCTTACGTTGCAGCATTGAAGAAACCTATTATATATTATTTCGTACTGCTTCCTCGACTTTCTAATGTTACCCTCTCTGCTGCTTGTAAAAATGTCGGTTCGTTCTTCAGATTCCATAATTACTGCACTCAAATTATCCGACATTACATCAACAATACAAGCCTCTTGGATAATAATCTTCACATCTGCCAGGAAATAAAGGTTGGTAACCCTGGAGCGTTATACTTTTATACCACTCAGTGGCATAATTTTCTCCTTTTAATTAATATCTACCTCAAAAGGGCTCCGTTTACCTTCGACTGTATAAAAAAGACTTTTTATACTCTGCACTCACTGATAAAGAAATTCTAGCATGCACAAGAAGTAACAAAATGCGCACCTTTAAATAGAAACAATAAAATGTTGATATGTTATATACACTACACGATTAAAAGTATCCGGACACCTGGCTGAAAATTACGTACAAGTTCGTGGCGCCCTCCATCGGTAATGCTGGAAGTCAATATGGTGTTGGCCCACCCTGAGCCTTGATGATAGCGTTCACTCTCGGACGCATACTTTCAATCAGGTGCTGGAAGGTTTCTTGGGGAATGGCAGGCCATTCTTCACGGACTGCGGAACTAAGGAGAGGTATCGATGTAGGTCTGTGAGGCCTGGCACGAAGTCCGGTTCCAAAACATCCCAAAGGTGTTCTATAGGATTCAAGTCAGGACTCTGTGCAGGCCAGTCCATTACAGGGATGTTATTGTCGTGTAACCACTCCGCCACAGCCTGTGCAGTATGAACAGGTGCTCGATCGTGTTGAAAGATGCAATCGCCATCCCCGAATTGCTCTTCAACAGTGGGAAGCAAGAAGGTGCTTAAAATATCAATGTAGATCTGCGTTGTGATCGTGTCACGCAAAACAACAAGGGGTGCAAGCCCCCTCCAAGAAAAATACGACCACACCATAACACCACCACCTCCGAATTTCACTGTTGGCACTACACACGCTGGCATATGACGTTCACCGGGCATTCGTCATACCCATACCCTGGCATCGGATCGTCACATTGTGTACCGTGATTCATCACTCCACACAACGTTTTGCCACTGTTCAATCGTGTAATGTTGACGCTCCTTACACAAAGCGAGGCGTCGTTTAGCATTTTCCTGCGTGATGTGTGGCTTATGAGCAGCCGCTCGACCATGGAATCCAAGGTTTCTCACCTCACGCCTAACTGTCACAGTGCTTGGTGTGGATCCTGATGCAGTTTGGACTTCCTGTGTGATGGTCTGGATAGATGTCTGCCTATTACTCTTTACGACCCTCTCCATATGTCGGCGGTCTCTGTCAGTCAACAGAGGAGGTCGACCTGTACGCTTTTGTATTGTACATGTCCCTTCACGTTTCCACTTCACTGTCACATCAGAAACTGTGGACCTATGGATGTTTAGGAGTGTGGAAATCTCGCGTACAGACTTCTGCCACAAGTGATGTGCAATCACCTGACCACGTTGGAAGTCACTGAGCGTCCCATTCTGCTGTTTCACGATGTCTAATGACTACTGAGTTCGCGGATGATGAGTACCAAGCAGTAGGTGGCAGCACAATGCACCTAAGATGAAAAACGTATGTTTTTGGGGGTTTCCGGATACTTTTGATCACATAGTATACTTCCAGAAATAAATCCATAAACGGGCAAATAAAACACCTTCGACCCTTACAATTTTTATTGCAGAAAAAATATTCAGTGTTTTTAGTTTTTCTACCAAGAACGAAATAGGTTGACAAGGTATTGCATTCCACCCAAAAATTCGATATCGAGATTTCAGCGGAAAGCATGTTTTGAGGTCCCCCGAATAAAAACAGCATTTTTAGAAAAAGTCCGCGCGCGCGTGTCTTTCTCAGTGTCTGTGAACAGCATACTCAAAAACGAGAAGTCGGATAGATACTAAACTTGGTATTTAAGTTCAATATCTTCTAAAGATGCAACACCAAGATTATCCATAAAATTCCCCCCTCCAAAGTACCATTTATGTGTAAGATTTTTTTCAAAAGTCTGATTTTCTGATAAATGTCTCTAACGAGTTTGATTAAAATGACATATATTATAGATATTTGCATGATGAATGAAAGTATAGCGTAGTTAAATTATAATCGAACCCACTCGCGGCCTCTCTCTACTGTGCGATACAGCCAGCAGTCGCCGGGGAAATTACGCCGGCAGAGGCGGACTAAAATCCCTACCTTATAATAGATGCTGGAAATGTTTACCTTCTGCTCTCAAACAGGCAGGATATCTGGTGTAAATATTCTCACTCACTCTCCGATGCTCAGCAGCAGGAATTCTTGTGATTTGAAGAATGAAGAATTGAAGAATGATAAATGAGGTAGTATTTTTAACACTTAAATGATTTCAGTCTAATTATGTAATATAACATAATAATAACCCGCCTTAAAGCAATATGTGTATGTAACAATATATAAAAAGTGTATATTACAGTCATTGTAAATGTTTATATTATTGTATACATGTGTAATAATGTTATGTGAATGTATTACGTAATTTAATAATGTAGGAGCTGTGAGAATAATAGGTTATAAGTTGCTAACAATGAGGTAAGAATGAGGTAGTCTTGAGGCAATAATGAATTTGGAAGTTTAATGCTACTTGTGATTCTTGGAAGCAATCATGTAATTTTTGTGACAGTTTATAAAATAGCCAATCAACAACCAAAAAAGCTTTAGTTAAATAAAAGTATTCCATTGGATTAGGAATAGTCAATCAGAGATTTGAAATACAGAAATCTACAAATTTAGGCGGTAGAAATCAAGTCAGTTGGTTGTAGAGTGTTCCTAATCAGACGCGAGATACATCCTCGAGAAATGTAATACGTATTCGTGTGTGACGAAAAAGTTTACGTATTAAAAAGTGCAAGTAATTAACAAAAGAATCTCACAGCTCTCTATATCAGTGAACTGCTATTAAAATCGTGTCAAGAATTAATAAAAAGGAGTAAATTAAAAGGTATACACTGTGTAAGCCTACACTCCTCAGCCGCATCACGCCCTGTTAAGAAATTCATGTCTCTAAAAAAATAATACTGACGCAGCCGAGGAAAACATAAATATATAATATTTAAAGAAACAGTCAAAATTACAAAGTTAATATTTTTTAAACACTTTTTGGGGGGGGGTGGACGAAGGCTACCGGAAACATTTTACGTGCGGTTGCAACTACTTCAAGTTCGGCGCCCCTACAGTTGAACTACAATACAACTCCTACTTCAAATTGGCTTTGTATACGTCAAGCAACAAACCTACTTCAAATTGACGCCCAAAACGTGGGGCAAATACGTAAAGATACAATCTACTTCATAAATCGGTACAATTTCGGAGTTAATATACCAAAATTGGTGACATACACAGAAAACTACTAAGAAAACAACTCGTGAGCAAGCTATCGCCTTTACAGCTTGTTATAAATCGAGTATGGGTGCTCGAAAACCAGTATAGAGTATTGAAAAATCTGATGTGTTACACTCACATGACTTTCTCTACTCTTGTACAATCTAATTACACAAACGCCTATTCTCCATATGCTTCATATTTATCGAGATGTCAATCTTATTTGTAATTTTCTTGTAGATGCAACGGGAATATGGTAGCTTTTAAGCGATAGTCAAATATTTTAACGCTGGTTGCTATGTGGCGCATTCCATTCTCTTTACATGTCCAGGACATAAAAAAATCTGATGTGTTACACTCACATGACTTTCTCTACTCTTATATAAACTATTTTTACAAATGCTTATTCTCCATATGCTTCATGTTAATCGAGATATCGAGATGTCAATCTTATTGCTAATTTTCTTGTAGATGCAAGGGGAATATGGTAGCTTTTAAGGGATAGTCAAATTTTTAAGCGCTGGTTGCTATGTGGTGCATTACATTCTCTTTGCATGTCCAGGACATAAAAAAAATGAATAACGAATTTGAGAAAAAGTATAAGTATTGGAAAATTTAAGGGAATAACAAGCAATATCTCGAAAACGGTTCACTCAACAAAAGAAATGTATATGACATAAATTGTGTATTTTATCGCGATCTACATTTTTCGTGTAGTAAAATTTTGTCTAACTCTTATAGTTTACCAGTTATGCAAAATTCGTTCACAATAAAGAATACTTTTGGAGACATTCCCAGAAAATTCGAGATATACATTTCATTTCTCATGACATTATCTTAAACATATGATATTTTCATCAAAATCGTTAGAGCCATTTTTGAGAAAATTAAAATTTTCGAAAAATGTTCCATGTAAAGGGTACTCTGGGGTGGGGGGATTTTATTGAAAACCTTCGTGTCGCATCTCTGGAAGATACTGAACCTAAATACCAAGTTTGGTGTTTATCCGACTGTTCGTTTTTGAGTTATGCTGTTCACAGACACACACACACACACACACACACACACAGAGAGACACACACACACACACACACACACACACACACACACACACACAGACACACACACGGACATATTTCAAACATGTATTTCCGGTGAAATCTCGGTATCGAATTTTTGGGTGGAATGCAATACTTCCCCTACTTACTATACGTAGTAGAGAAAGTAAAAATGAATAACGAAGTGGAGAAAAAGTGTAAGTATTGGAAAATTTAAGGAAATAACAAGCAATATCTCGAAAACGGTTCACTCAACAAAAAAAATGTATATGATATAAGTTGTGTATTTTAACGCGATCTACATTTTTTGTGTAGTAAAATTTTGTCTATCTCTTATGGTTTACCAGTTATGCAAAAGTCGTTCATAATGAAGAATACTTTTGGAGACATTCCCAGAAATTTCGAGATATACATTTCATTTCTCATGACATTATCTTAAACATATGATATTTTCATCAAAATCGTTAGAGCCATTTTTGAGAAAATTAAAATTTTCGAAAAATGTTCCATGTAAAGGGTAGTCTGGAGTGGGGGGATTTTCTTGAAAATCTTCGTGTCGCATCTCTGGAAGATACTGAACGTAAATACCAAGTTTGGTGTTTATCCGACTGTTAGTTTTTGAGTTATGCTGTTCACAGACACACACACACACAGACACACACACACACACACAGACACACACACACGGACATGTTTCCAAAAATGCTTTTTTTGGATTCAGGAGATCTCAAAACATGTATTTCCGTTGAAATCTCGGTATCGAATTTTTGGGTGTGGTATTGTCCTATCACTAAATTTTTACTTTCTCTACTATGTATAGTAAGTAGGAGAAGTATTGTATTCCACCCAAAAATTCGATACCGAGATTTCACCAGAAATATATGTTTTGAGACTCACTGAATCCAAAAAAAAGCATTTTTGGAAACATGTCCGTGTGTGTGTCTGTGTGCCTGTGTGTGTCTGTGAACAGCATAACTCAGAAACGAACAGTCAGATAAACACCAAACTTGGTATATAGGTTCCGTATCTTCCATAGATGCGACATGAAGGTTTTCAAGGAAATCTCCCCACCCCAGATTACCCTTTACATGGAACATTTTTCGAAAATTTTGATTTTTCAAAAATGGCTCTAACGATTTTGATTAAAATATCATATGTTTAAGATATTTTCATGACAAATAAAATGTATATCTTGAATTTCCTAGGAATGTCTCCAAAAGTATTCTTCATTGTGAACGACTTTTGCATAACTGGTAAACCATAAGAGATAGACAAAAGTTTACTACACAAAAAATGTACATCGCGTTAAAATACACAATGTATGTAATATACATTTTTGTTGTTGAGTGAACCATTTTCGAGATATTGCTTGTTATTCCCTTAAATTTTTTTTACGTCCTGGACATACAAAGAGAATGGAATGCGCCACATAGCAACCAGCTCTTAAAACATTTGACTATCGCTTAAATACTACCATATTCCCCTTGCACCTACTAGAAGATTAGCAATAAGATTGACATCTCGATTAACATGAAGCATATGGAGAATAAGCGTTTGCAAAAATAGTTTCCACAAGAGTAGAGAAAGTCATGTTAGTGTAACACATCAGATTTGTACATGATTAATTTCTCACGGCGCTCGCATTATCTTTTCACAATACAAATCGTCGTACTTCAATTTATAGCAATTCATTGTAGGGTTAACCTGTACGTTATATTGGCAGAAGAAACTGAAGTAGATGTGAAATTACAGAACGAGCAGAGAGAATAACTCTAGAAATACTTACTCAAAAAATTCAGAAAGGAGTATGATATGGCATTTAATGTCTGGTGTAAGGCGAACATGCTGAAAAATAAACAATTTCACTGAAAATGAATCAACAATACATGTGACATGTCGCTTTATTAACGTCATTTCTCGTTTCAAGAACCGCGTTCTAAACGTGTGTCTGTTAGTTTCAGGAATCAATATATTATTATTATTATTATTATTATTATTATTATTATTATTATTATTATTATTATTATGATTTGACAGTTTACAAATTCGAGCGCTGTGTAAAAATTAGTACATCCCACACATGTTAAAGTGGTTTTACCCCTTGTGTCAAAATCTACTATTTCCGCGCAAAATATGGTTACATAAAAGGGAGCAAGGAAATTATTATTATTATTATTATTATTATTATTATTATTATTATTATTATTATTAGTTTTGACTAACACTGGGGATATATAACCTGAGGCATATTAAGATAAGAAGAATTTCTGCTAATTGAAGAATGATAAATCGGAACCATTTCGGAGTTAATATACCAAAATTGGTGACATACACAGAAAAGTACTAAGAATGCAACTCGTGAGCAAGCTATCGCCTTTACAGCTTGTTATAAATCGAGTATGGGTGCTCAAAAATGAGTATAGTGGACTGATAAATAGTGGTATTGTCCTATCACTAGACTTTTTTTAATACTTGTGAAATATTTTAGTAGGTGTGGCACTAATTTTGTTAAGTGTATTATGTATTCTCCTTGTGCTTTGTGATTCGATAACCTATTAGTAAAGCTGCTAATTTATAAAAGCTAATTTTTATGTTACACTGTATTTTATGTTATGTTACACTGACGTACTTTGTAAATTGTTAAGTACTTTGTAGATAGTTAAGTAAATTGTGAATAGTTAAGTAAATTGTGAATAGTTAAGTAAATTGTGAATAGTGAAGTAAATGGTGAATAGTTAAGTAATTGTGAATAGTTAAGTAAACTATAAATGATTCAGTAATTAGGGATTTTAAAAGCTTCGTTAATATTAAAATTAATCATTTTGTATTGTTAGTCTTGTTTATTATTATTATTATTATTATTTTTATTGTAAGCTAGTCATGGTGATGTACATTTTGTACGGTTTAATTCTGCCACCGGGAAGTACCCAATTGCAGAATAAATAAATACATACATACATACATCCCTGAGAAACCTCAAATGCCCCCTTTTTGGCACTCCCATAGCTCCTTCCTCTCCTGTAGGAGGTGGTCACCCCAAGCAAAGCCCTCCAGACAACTTCTGGCAGATATTCAACTCGGATTGGATCGGTGCAGATCCTCTTGTCCATACACAAGAAGATGATGATGACAACAACTGGGCGGAATAATTTAATAGGTCCCTGCCGCCTAGTGCAATTTCTCTTCACAAAGTGGAACGAGCACTTGGGCGAATAAACTAACGAACGCTAGCGGTTTTCCAATGTAAAGTTGGCAATATTATTTTTCCTCTTTCTATCTCCGCATCAGAACTTCAAAGGAGTTATCATTCCTTTCTATGGGAGCAAGCTCAGCTCTGCGCACAGTGAATCTGCAGTTTTCTTTCTGATTTTTAGTGCTGCGAAATCAGCAGCGGCTCGTGAGAGTATACTTTAACTGTTACAACATTTTAGCCACACAGCCCTGAAAATGTGAAATAGCATCTGTTGAATAATGCAAGTGTTTTTAAAGCAACTGCGTTTAAATATTTTGCCGCTGCAGCGCTAGGGCATGCGATCGTCACTTTGTGTTTTCCTGTCGTAAGAGCTTATTGAAATGTTCAAAACAATCGAATGACCCTCCTACTGTGAAGTCAGATCAGTGATTCTTTGTTTGAATACGAGGAATCTTACGTCAACAAACATTCATCGCCAACTGTGTGAGGTTTATGGGGAAAGAATAATGAATGATAATGCCCGGCCACACAAACTCAAGATATGATAGCATTATTTGGTTGGGAACAATTCGACCACCCTCTCTACAGTCCGGATTTGGCATCTGTTTCTTAATCTGAAGAAATTCCTTGGTGGAAAACGTATCAACGACGATGATGTGAAACAAGAAGTCCAGACTTACTTTCACCACAGACGGCATCATTCTTTGACGAAGACATACAAAGCTGGTTTCGTTACGACGAGTGCCTGAATTACGGCAAAGAATATGTGGAAAAGTAGTGCAAGGTGTAGGGTAATGAATGATAATAACATATTTGGAAAATAATTTTGTATTATTTTCACTTTCCTTACTACGTATAGTAAGTAGGGAAAGTATTGCATTCCATCCAAAAATTTGATTTCAAGATTTCACCGAAAATACCATTTTTAGAAAAAGGTCTTATTATCTTGAAAGGGGAATATGGTAGCCTTTAAGCGATAGTCAAATGTTTTAAGAGCTGGTTGCTATGTGGGGTATTCCATTCTCTTTGTATGTCCAGGACACAAAAAAAAAACGAATAACGAATTCCCATTTGAGAAAAAATATAAGTATTAGAAAATTCAAAGAAATAACAAGAAATATCTCGAAAATGGTTCACTCGACAAAATACTGTCTATAACATAAGTTGTGTGTTTTAACGAGATCTACATTTTTGGTGTAGTAAAACTTCGTCCACCTCTTACGGTTTACCAGTTATCGAAAGTTATTCAGAATGAAGAGGATTTTTGGGGAGCATTCCCAGAAAATTCAAGATATACATTTCGTTTTCCATAAAACTACCTTAAACATATTATATTTGAATTAAATCCTTAGAGCCATTTTTGAGAAAATTAAAATTTTAAAAAAATGTTCCATGTAGGGTAGTCTAGGGTTTGGGGGGATTTTCTCGAAAATATCCGTGTCTCATCCTTAGAATATACTTAATCCGTCTTTTCCTTTTAGAGTTATTCTGTTCACAGACACACACATACGGACATATTTCCAAAAAAAGATTTGTTCTGGATATCGAATTTTTGGGTGGATTGCAGTACTTCCCCTACTTACTATACATAGTAGAGTGAGTAAGAAATGAATAACAAATTCTCATTTGAGAAAAAATATAAGTATTGCAAAATTCAAACAAATAACAAGGAATATCTCGGAAATGCTACACTGCAGAAAAATAATGTATATAATATAAATTGTGTGTTTTAACGAGAGCTATATCTTTTGTGTAGTAAAATTTCGTCCATCTCTTAAGTTCGCTAATTATGCGAAAGTCAACCAGAAAGAAGAGGAATTTTGGACACATTCCCAGAAAATTGAAGATATCCATTTCATTTGCCATAAAATACCTTAAACATATGATATTTTAATTAAAATTCTTAAGCCATTTTTGAGAAAGTCAAAATTTTCAAAAAATGTTCCATGTAGGGTAGTCTAGGGTTTGGGGGGATTTTGTCGAAAATCTCCGTGTCGCATCCTTGGAAGATACTAAAACTCAAATACCAAGTTTGGCATTTATCCGACTTTTTGTTTTTGAGTTATGCTGTTCACAGACACACCCAGGACTTTGGGGGGGGGGGTTCACAAGATCTGAAAACATGTGTTTATGGTGAAATCTAGTTATGGAATTTTTGTGTGGAATGCAATACCTCCTCTACCTAATATATACGTGGTAAAGAGGGTAAAAACTGTTTGATTGCGTATAAAAATGCAGAGTTGCATGCCACGGTTTTTCATACAGCACTCATTACGGGTCGTTCGTTTACATTATTACGTTGCTCTTAGCCGTCCATGTATCTAAATGGCATTAAAACAAACAGAATATTTGTTCCACAAACAATCAACATATATACAGAGAAACACATCGGCAGTGTTTGTGTTTTCATTAAATCAAACTCCGCGAATCAAAACAAAACACCATCAGCCATTCTTAACAACCAGCAGACTATCGCCATTCAGTTGCATCGTTTCGTTCCTATGACCTCCTTTGTTTATTCTGATAGTACATATGGCTTTGACTTTTCAAAAACACTTTATAGTGTCATTAACTCGCCAAAAATCGTGAGCAACTATTACTTTTTAGACAGCATGGCCCAAATGTAGAACTTCTCACATAGTGCATTCATTGTGACCAACTTTAGAATTACATAACAGTTACCCTTTGTATTTGTACATGTTTAATAATTGGACTTGGTTTGATTAGGATTTAACTTTCATTGTGTTTTTACATGTTAATTTCTCAAGGCGCTCGCATTATCTGTTCACAATAAGAATCTTCACACTTCAATTTATCGCAATGCGTTGTAGAGTTGAGAGTGTTGTTGCTGTCCCATGTACTTTCTGGTTGCCTTCGCCCCACGTTTAAAAAATCTGATGTGTTACACTCACATGACTTTCTCTACTCTTGTACAAACTATTTTTACAAACGCTTATTCTCCATCTACTTCATGTTAATCGAGATGTTAATCTTATTGCTAATTTTCTTGTAGATGCAAGGGGAATTGGTAGGCTTTAAGCGATAGTCAAACGTTTTAAGAGCTGGTTGCGATGTGACGCATTCCATTCTCTTTGTGTGTCTAGGACAAAACAAAATGAATAACGAATTCTCATTTGAGAAAAAGTATAAGTACTGGAAAATTTAAGGGAATAACAAGCAATATTTCGAAAATGGTTCACTCAACAACAAAATGTATATGACATAAATTGTGTATTTTAACGCGAGCTACATTTTTTGTGTAGTAAAATACTGTGTATCTCTTATGGTTTACCAGTCATGTAAAAATCGTTAACAATGAAGAATACTTTTGGAGACATTCCCAGAAAATTCAAGATATACATTTTATTTGTCATGAAAGTAACTTAAACATATGATATTTTTATCAAAATCGTTAGTACCATTTTTGAGAAAACTAAAATTTTCGAAAAATGTTCCATGTAAAGGGTAATCTAAGGTGGGGGGAGTTTCTTGAAAACCTTCGTGTCGCATCTCTGGAAGATACTGTACCTAAATACCAAGTTTGTGTTTATAGGAATGTTCGTTTCTGAGTTATGCTGTTCATAGACACACATACGGACATATTTCCAAAAATAGTTGATATGCATTCAGTGCACCTCAAAACATGTATTTCCGGTGAAAAATTTGTATCGAATTTTTGGATGGAATACAATACTTCCCGTGCTTACTATACGTAGTAGAGAAAGTAAAAATCAACTTTGTATTTTAATGTTTACTAAATATTGTATATGTATGCCTCGGCTGCGTCAGTAGTACGCATCTCTTAGAAGGGCTGGTGTGGCTAAAGAATGTAGGCTTACACAAATTATAATTGTATTGTACTTTGTTTATTAATCCTTCACACGATTAAATAATACTTCACTGATATATCCTACCGTAGAACTGTGAGATTTTGTTAATTACACCTTTTAACACGTAAACTTTATATTATTCTCACCGTAATGAAGTTTTTTGTCTCACATTGACCACGTATCGTACCGATCGCGTACGCAATCTAATAGCGTCTGCCTGGGAACGCTGTCTTGTAGCGTCTGCCGCCTGAATTTGCAGTTTTCCTGTATTTCAAGTCTCTGATTGGTTAATCCTACTCCAATAGAATACTTTTATTTAACTCAAATCTTTTCTAGTTGCTGATTGGCTATTTATAACCTGTTTTATATATTACATTATTGTTCCTGGAATTATTGGTAGCATTATTAAACTTTCTAATTTATTGCTGTCTCAAGGTTAGCTCATTGTTATCAACTTTCGGCTTCTACATTGTAATTCTGTTTGCTACTAAAAACAGCTTACTTCTATTCTCACAGCTCCTATATTGTTAAATTACTTAATACATTCACATAACATTATTATACATGTACACAATAATATAAACATAATACAATGACTGTTACATATATTTTATATTATATAATTAGACTGATATCATTTAAGTGTTAAAAGTACTGCCACATATGTTATATTGGCAACCTTCTACAGTGCCTTATTTCTGACTCCTGACCGACTCTTCGTGGCCCGCTGCTGCCGCCGAGTTGAATATTCACAGACCCTGAACTCAAGCGTATAGCGTGCCGTCAATTCAAGCTCATAGATTTATCAGCATACGACAACCATATACCTTTATCACAAAAGGTGTGGGAAATGATGCAGTAATTTCACTTCAGTTGTTCCAACGTATGCGCGTTGTTACGATACACTTTCCCCCCATAAATAAAAGTCGCATACCGTAAGGTCTGGGGAGCGCGGTGGCCATAGTCCTTTAATGAGGACCCTATCTTCAAACATTTCCGCAATTATTTTCAACGAGAGATCACCTGTATGTACTGTAGCAGAGTCTTGTTGGAAATATGCCTGTATGCATTCAATGTCACACAAATATTCCAGGAATGGTTTGATTATTGTATCCCTGTACCCAGAACCGGTTAGAGGCACTGTGAGCACCCAGCTGCAAACGCCAAGCTGCCGGCCAGGAGTAAAACATAAGGTACTGTACTTTCTTTGATCTAAACCGTTACTATTTTATCTAACCTACGTAAAGATTAAATGACAGAAAGAATAACTCTAGAAGTACTTACCCGAAAAATTCAGTAACCAATATGATATAGCATTTAATAGCTTCATTGCCTGGTGTAAGGCAAAACATGTTGAAAATAATTTCAATAAAAATGACTGCTAGCGAATCAAAAAAAAACCCATAAAAACATCTGATATCTCGCTTTTTTAAAGTAATTTTTCTTGTTTCAAGAACCGCCTCTTAAACGTGATCTCTGTTAGTTTTAGGAATCAGTATATTATTTGATATTTTACAAATTCAAGCGCTGTCTAAAAAATAATATATGGCACACGTGTTAAAAGTGGTTTAATTTTTGTCCATTGTGTCATTATCTACTATTTACCTATAGTAAACGAGTGAAGTGGCGCCGTGGTAACGTGCACGACTGGCATTCGGAAGGTTCCGGGTTCAATCCCTAGCGACCGGCCACTCAGACCTATGCGTTTTTCGTTGTTTCTCTAGGTCGGCAGGTTCACCCTCCGTGCTATAGAGGTACAATGCTAGCCTCTTTTCCCGAGGTCACGGGTTCAAACCCGGTGGAGGGCGATGGATTTTATCGGGCGTAAAAATTCTTAGCATGGCTTTCTTCGGAAGGGAAGTAAAGTCGGTGGTCCTGTGTCGTAGACTTACGACACGCACACGAACCTCAAGCCTGATAGAGGAACCTCTGAGCAAAATTTCCAGTCTTTCACACCCAATGTAGAATAGGACGTACAGAACTTTAAGAGCGTCCTTAAATAAGACAGTTTATTTGAGTCGGAGGCGAATGTTAGGGTGGTTCATTGTCTACCACGACTTTCCTACACTCCAATTTCCTGTACCCAATCATCTTCCTTGTCATATTTTTTCAGGGTGTAGGACCAGGCGACGGTGTCCGGCGGGTTGTTGCCTGGGCGGTGGCTGTGCGTTCTGTGGAAGTTTCATCCTGACGCTCGGGGCCCAATGGATGGGCTCGGGCGGCGTTGGAGGCGTTCAACCTGAAAACATTAGGAACCCGTCCGTGCTTGCGCCCGTCGTTCATCCGGATCTAATCACCCTTCGGGTCTCTCCCGTCATCCTTCTCTCCCTCCCAAGGGTAGAAACACAAGGGGCCGGACGGCCTGCGTGCAGTGCTCTTCTCCGGTTTCGGGGGTCCCCTCCGTTCGTCAGTACTTTTAAGTTTCACCTTCTACTTACCTAAGGTAGAAGATATGGGAGATTGTGCATTATTAATGAAATCTGATTTTATATCAGCAGGACACGTGATTTCAGAAATTTGGCATATTTTATTGTCATAGCATGGCCATGATGTGCTACTCAAAAACCAATGGAAATTGTTATAACAAATAAAGGCGCGAATTCTGACCATACTCTCAGATACTCTCTTGGCGTTAGTTTGCGTGCTACTACCGAAGCAACCGATATAAAAATCAGTGATGTAATTAAATTGTGCAACCAGATGGAAGATGTTGCGTATGTGGGTGGGAAGATTGTGTGACGAATTAGCTAGGTCCACACAATAACACAATATCATAGCGGGAAGTTTTAAGCTATAAGATTTAATGAGCACTTCGTAAGGGAAAATTGCTAGCTGCTTGAATAGACGTAATTCTTCAATAAATCAAGCTTGTGGAAAAAATCAGTTATTATTTTGCCTTCACCCACAAAATCCCAGAGTTACTATCCAACTAGATAGGATAGAAACTCTTTCCTCAGCTCTTCGACTGGCAGCCGGCAAGAATGTCTAAAACAACAATGGAGATCAGGAGGTACGGGAGCCAACGAGAACTTCCGCCCCAAAAGAATGCACTCATTGTTTCTCAAAATCTATTCCCTAAACAAGTAGCAGTATCTTGGTTCCAATGTCAGCAACCCTTCCTAGGTGTTTTCTGGTTATAGAAAGAGTAAGGGTCGAATTCACAGTTGTCGTTTATGTGAAAAGGAGATGCTTAAGCAATAATAAGGAAACGCCTATTACCATTTGGCATACATAGACGGTACTTTATGCTCAGCGCTAAACGCTGGCAATATGGTTCAGCTGTTTCACAGCCACTCGGATGCGCAAAGGAATGTGTAAACGAACATGCAGGTGACCACATAGCCAGCCACCATTTTCATTTTCGTAGTTTACTTCAAAACAGCTGTTGGTAGAAGTTTGCGAGCTTTAAATGGTAGTTTATTAATTAGTTAACTTTCGTTTAAACTCAAGTAAATTGTGAATTTAGTTAAAGGTTTGTAGTAATAGTAATACAGTTAGGTCGAAAACATGCCAAAAGGAAAACATTTCAGCGAGCAGGAAAGAAACCAACTGAAAGAGCCGATGCTGAGATACAAAGACATGCAGGCAATCGGATGCTGTGTGATGTACTGGCCTTAAGTGGTATTTACTCGTGGACTGTTTTAAAACTGAAAACCTGTTTTTCTAGTATAAAGTGTTAGTAGCTAGAAGTATTTACAACTGTGTATATGCATGCATGGAAGCAAATCACAAATGCACTTATTACACCATCTAGTAGTATTCAGAAAAGCAAAAGTACCAATAACTTACAATGTTCGACTTTAACAGCAGTTTTACATGTGAAATCGGTAAACCTCTGTTAAGATTTTGATAACCCAACGTATATTAGTATATTAATGGTAAAGACGTGTGAATTGTTAAGTGTACCATTGCAGTGGTAGTAATTATGTAAAATAGGCAATTTGATTGAAAAAATCTGATGTGTTACACTCATATGACTTTCTCTACTCTTGTACAAACTATTTTTATAAACTCTTATTCTCCATCTATTTCATATTAATCGAGATAAATATTTGCAGAAACGATCTTTTGACATGCAAAGAGAATTACATTTTACACATAGCGACCAGTTCTAAAAATATTTGACTATCGCTTAAGGCGTACTATGTTCCCCTTGTTTTGTATTTACAAGTGCAATATAGAAATACAGTAGCCTTTAAGCACATACATATCTCTTAATAGCTGGTTGCTAGGTGCAGCACCATTCCCTTTGCCATAGATTAATACTGTTTGCATATCCAAAACAAACAAAAAATGAATAACAAATTCCCATTTGAGAAAATAAATATTGAAAAATTTAAGGGAAAAACAAGCAATATCTCGAAAATGGTTACTCAACAAAAAAATGTATATGACATAAATTGTGTATTTTAACGCGATCTACATTTTTTGTGTAGTAAAATTTTGTCTATCTCTTATGGTTTACCAGTTATGCAAAAGTCGTTCACAATGAAGAATACTTTTGGAGACATTCCCAGAAAATTCAAGATATACATTTTATTTGTTATGAAAATATCTTAAACATATGATATTTTAATCAAAATCGATTGAGCCATTTTTGAGAAAATTAAAATTTTCGAAAAATTTTCCATGTAAAGGGTAATCTGGTGTGGGGGTATTTTCTTGAAAACCTTCGTGTCGCATCTCTGGAAGCTACTGAATCTAAATACCAAGTTTGGTGTTTATCCGACTGTTCGTTTCTGAGTTATGCTGTTCACAGACACACACACGGACATGTTTCCAAAAATGCTTTTTTTGGATTCAGGGGATCTCAAAACATATATTCCTGGTGAAATCTCGGTATCGAATTTTTTGGTGGAATACAATACTTCCCCTACTTACTGTATGTAGTAGAGAAAGTAAAAAGTGACGACTATGAATTTGACCCTAAGCCTCTTTCTTGGAATGGGCAGGCAAAGAAGGCGTGTAAGAGTTTCCTCATATACCTTACACATTCTACAGATGGGTTCATCCTTGTAGAGACCCGTAGATGTTTCCTGAAGCGACCATGTTCATAAATTAATGCAACTATTTTCCTTATACCTATTTATCCAATCTCAGGAGAGATGAGGAAAAAGTGTTGCATGGACGTTAAGACCAGTTTCCTGTCTTATCTTTTCCCTGATGCATGTTTTTATAGAGGCAGTGCATGTATTGATTCCAACCAGAGGTTCAGGGCCGACAACGCCATGTATCTCAGTACTCGTTTATATATTCTATAGTAAACTGAGGAAATAGTGTATTTCACCCAAAACATTTGGCACCAAGATTTCACCAGAAATACGCGTTTAGAGGCTCCCTATATAAAAAAACAAAGTTTTTTTTTTTTTAGAAAGAGGCCCGTGTGAGTGTAGGGGTGTATATGAATGGGGTAACTCCAAAACGATATCGAACTTGGTATTTAATTTCTAAAGATACGCACAAAGATTTACACCCTAAACTACCTTTACGTGGAAATCTTTTATAAATTTTTGGTTATAACTAAAACACAATATGTTTGCGCGAAAATAAAATATATGCCTTTAATTTTCTGGCAAGTCCCATTCACTCCAAAGGAATTTTGTATAATGAACGTACAATACATTAACGTACTACACAAAAGTGTACAGCTGTTTAAAATACACATTTTATCTCCAATAACCTTTTCTATCGCATTAATCATTTCCGAGACATCCGTTATTACACGTTTGAATTTTTCAATACTTAGCCATTTTTACTTTCTCTACTAAGTGTACTAAGAAGAAGTATTGCATTCCACACAAAAATTCGATATCGACATTGTACTGTAAATATATGTTTTGAGACCCCCTGAAGCTAAACAAAAAGATTTTTAAAAAAAGGTCCTGTCCGTGACAGCATAACTCAAAAACAAAAAGTCAGATAAGTACCAACACTATCTTGCTTCAGTTTTTTCATGTCCCATTTCCACTTGTTTTTCAATTGTCACTTATTGATTACTTAACCATCACACAATCATTATAGTTTTCCATTCAAAGTAAGATGCACTACCTCTTACTTTTCTCTTTCCACTGTCCAAAGCCATTTATTTTTTACTTTACACAAAAACTGTCCAATGCTTCAAGCGTCCTTGCACATCATTTCGATCATAAGTGTATTTCTATCCCCCTTCAACCACTTCTTATTAAAAAATTCTTTTCTCCAATTTTCTGTTCCTTGGCACTTTTTACTGTGTTCAATGTCCTCATTACCACCACATATCGGACATTGGTTCTGAGGAATACCCTGTCTTAGCCCTTTTAGCCTCCATGCTCCGGTTCTTAACCATGCAATAGATTCTCTCTCTTCTTTATTTACTATGTCTATATATTTTTCCCTACTCCATGTATTTTTCATTGGCCTATAACAAACTAATGAGCTCTTTTCAGCAATCTCACTGAACATGATTTGTATTTTGTATATCTTCCAGTCTTTTCTTTGTCTTTTTCCAAATATTTTTCACGTTATTTTCTCTCCTTCTCCACATGTCTCCTAACCCATTTTTCTCCAAAATGTTCCGTAATTTACTTACCCATACATCATTCATTAAGCTATTCTCTTGGTATTCTATACATTGTCTTAACACATTACTTTTTCCTAGATTTAAAGTTCTGAACCAAAATTTCAAAGCTCTTTCCATTATCTTCCCCTTAGTTGGCACCCTGCCCATCTTTAATTGTGCTACCTGTCTTACAATTGACTTCGGTAGCCCTAGTATTTCTCTACAAAACATCCTGTGCAACTCATCTATACTTTCCTATCCTCTATCTAATCCCCATATTTCTATACCATGCCTCCACAACCATCTCATAAACTTTTTCCAGCCATTTAACATTTATATTAGGTGCTCTATATTTGTAGCTTCTAATTGCTGCCATTGCCCCTTTACCTTTCGTCAATGCAAACTTCTTTTGTTTCTCCCATTTATTATCTCCATCTATTTTTACTCCTAAATAAATACAGTCACGCACCACCCTGTAATCCTTATTCTCTCCCTTCCACTTTTCATATTCTTGGTGTTTAGATTTAGTACCTTCCAAAGATGTGACACGAAGACTTTCAAGAAAATTCCCCCACCCCAATTACCCTTTACACGCAACATTTCTCGAAAGTTTTTGTTTTCTAAAAAATGGCTCTAACGATTTTGAATGCAACTTAAATTAGGTTTTATTTGTGGACACTATTTTACTGCTATGGTTCTTAGTGTCCCGTTCTGTATTGGACGTATTATCAGGCTTGAGGTTGTTTTACGTGCCGTAAATCTACGACACGGGACCACCGCCTTTACTGCCCTTCCGAAGGTAGCCATGCTAAGGATTTTTACGCCCGAAAATATCCATCGCCTTCCGCCGGTAACATGATAACCACTGCACCACGGAGGACGACGATTTTAATTAAAATACCACATATTAAAGAGATTTACATTACAAATAAAATGTATATTTTGAATTCTTTGGAAATAGCCTATGAAATCCACTTCATTCACAAGCAATTATGTATAATCTTGTATAACTTGTAAACATTTAGCGATAGACTAAGGACAAAACTTGTAGATCTCTTTAAAACACACGATTTATATATTTTTTATGGCATAAGCCGTTTCCGAGATATCCGTTATTAATGCTTCGAATTGTTCAATTCTTTGTCATTATTTTAAAGTCCTTTCGGAATTCATTTGTTTCTGGGGATGTCATGGAAACAGTATGGAATTTTAAGGCCAGCATATAGCGTCCAGTTGTTAAACATTTGACTATCGCTGTTCTCTTTGTATCTATAACGAAATATGTAATGTAGCTATTTCTGCAAAGGCTTGATTAAAATGAAGCTTTCATAAGAATAGGTATTGCAGGGTAGAGAAAGTCATTCGAAAGTAACACATCAGATTTTTGCAAGTACTGTCGCCATTCAGTTGTTTCTTGCGATGTCATTGGAAGAGTATGGAATTTCTAGGCCAGCATATGTTTCCTTTGTACCTGTACCATAATGTCTAATGAAACTATTAATTCACATATTTGTGAGAATTAATTTGAAGTAGATATAAAAATAAGATTTTGCACGAATACTTTGTAAAAGCTATATAAAAATAAACGGCAGTGGGTAGAGAAATTCGTATAAATATAACGTTGTTCATCATTGTTTTAGACTTATGGTGGAACTTCGTGTGGTGGTACTAAATTTCAAATCCGGTATTTACCTTGGAGACTGAGGAAAACCACGAAAAAACTTCAGTCAGATTGGTCGGCGCACAGGATTTGAACTCGGGACCTCCCGAATGCGGGATACAGACGTTACTACCTGAGTCTTCCCGCTCGGTTTGAAAAGTTTGTCCGGAAGGAAAAAGGCAATGAGCGAGTCAGGTTAAACAAAGTCATTAGTAACAGGCGACTAGCCAACGCGCTAGTACAAAAGTTCCTGGAATGCAGTTAGAGATTGGGTTCACTGCGTTTGCAAAGTCGCGTAGGCAAGAATTCTGTAAACTAGAAAGAGTAATGCAATTCTGAGATTCGGGGAGGTTGCGCATAGAAACAGTGTCAGATACTTAAGAGTTTTAAGACTGTACCGCAAGAGAAGGAACGCTATAAGGTAGCGATAGGTTGGAGGAGCTTAAATTAAGAAAACAGCGTGCATTCTGAATCAGTCAGTTATTTACTTAGTTCTGTGACTCACTCGTAACGCGCCTGAGTGAGTAAGATTTAGCGGCTATTGAAGGGGATCCTTCCCAGCAATATTTCTGCGACTGACGGTAACTGACGCGTCGCTTAATTATTGCTATAGACGTAATTAATTTGTAAATTCGCAGAACATTTTAGTCAACATTTAAATTTATCAGCTAACTAAACTGGTGTTATCCTTTCAAAATACACTCACGTATACTCTGAGACATAGCTATACCACTGAGGCAGCTGGCGTACGACACAACGCAGGTAACATTACATGTTATAAATATTTGAAGCAGAAAGCGCCATCAAAGTTGTCGCACGGAGCACGTCTTTAGTCACTATGTTGCTTTAAAGAAATTAGTTTAGAAACACAGTACCTGAGAGGAAAATGGCGTGATACCTTCATAATGTCTTCTGACAACTCAGTACTGTCTCACGACGTGAACTGCTACATCAGGTCTGACTTACCTGCAATAAAATAAGAAGAAATATCAATTAGTTAATTTATGAAACTATTTTTATTTTCAATCCGATTAGATATATCTATAAAACTATTTTTTAACACTCCAAGACCTTTGTTAGCAGCGGTCGGTTGTTTTAATTTCTAACACCCTGTGTTTACATAACTGCAAGGTTCACATTCTACACTGGCCTCTTTGCCTTATTTTTACTTGCTTCCTAAAAGGATAACTCCCGATAAAATTCCCAGCAGAGATTTTATCTTAATCAGCCTCTCCTTTTACCTTTGATGCCAGAGCTCACATTTGTATTGAGTAAATGTCCGTCTAGGTATACCGTGAAAAGGTTCTTTCATCCTCCTCAAATCTTACATTTCATCAACGTCTAACTCCACCCTTACTTTCAAAATCACCCTTTAATTCCTCTATCGTTTACCTAGGAAACATGAGCTACATTACTGATCAAAAAATCCATACACTGTGAAAATCTTAGGATAATACTTCGCACTTCGACCTAAAGGTAAAGATACATATCACGAAGGGGGCCCCGGAAACGGGGCAAAGCACTGCACGCACACCAGTCGGCTCATTGTGCTTCCAGCGTGATCCCTGGCACAGAGGGATGAGGGGACACTACCCCAAGGGCGACCAGATCCGGGTGCCGACGGGGGCAAGCATGGACCGGTTCCCTAACGTTTCCAGAAGAACGCAAACGACGCAGCACAGTCCCAGCACACAAGCCATCAACCTCCAGGGTCCCCCGGAGCGGAGGCCCGCGCTGAAGAGAGACCTAACTGAGCGGTACCGCAGCGACGCCAGGGAAGAAACCTTTACAGATCGCAAGTCACCGCCGAACACATCGCCTGGTCCTACGACCCTGACCAGATGACAAGGAAGACAATGGGTTCAGGAAATAAGTGGAAGGAGAGTCGTGGTAGAAGAACCATCCCAGGCGACCCGGGGAACCCACGAAAAACCCTTGGGCTAGAGTGGTGGTCGTCAGGATCGATCCCGGGACCTCCCGAATACGTGCCACAGACGTAACCATCCCTCTTGGTGTACCTCGACCTACGTAAATCCTTTGTACCTAGGTCCCAAAGAACGTGACAGGAGACAGGGGGCGGCAGGGTCCCTACCATTTATAGATTTAAACTACCCGATAGCACCTACAGCTAACTCCCTCCAAATCTGTAATCTCCTGGGGAACCTTGAACCCGGAGACCGCCACCATTCCGGGGGACGAAGATTTACTCAGAGCTTCCTTTTCCCTAGCCATGCACACGTCCAGATCTCCCGCCGACACTTGCATCCCTGAAAGAGACCGAGCAGTAGAAAGGTGAAGTGAAACGAGAATGAGGGTGAAATGAAGGGACACAAATTCAAGGGATGTAATGATCCTTTCCAGCAGTTACCTAAGGACTCAGGGAAACTCGAAAAAATCCCATGGGTCAGAAGGTTGGCCGCGGGAATCGAACCCGATAGTTCCTGAATGCAGACCACAGACGTTACCGCCTGAACCATCTCGCTTGGCGTGAAGAACTTAGTTACGAAAATCCCAGAATGAACAATCTTATGTTACATTCTTATTACTTGTTCTACCCACTATCATCATTGATTGACCTAAGAGTGTTTAACTTTGAAGCCTGGGACTAATGACTTACTTTACCAAACGAGATGGCTCTGCGGTAACGTGTGAGGCTCGCATTCGGAAGGTTGCGGGTTCCATTTCACTTGTGTTTTTCGTGGTTTTTCCTTGTCGGTAGGCGATATCCGGATGGTTTCTCATGTACCACGATTTCCTGTTCGTGTCACTTCCTTCTCTGTACTTCAAGGTTTCGTGGCGTCCATATGACGCGGATGATTTCCCAAAGGAAAGCGTACTCCTCGTGAACACCAGAGGTCTGCTGGGTGATGCATCGTCCTCTATATACAGCACCTGCAGTGGGAGTGTCTTCGAACCCGGAACTGTTAGGGACTCCTGCGCCTGTAGCTTCCTGACACCTGACGCCCTCCATCGGTAATGCTGGAAGTCAATATGGTGTTGGCCCACCCTTAGCTTTGATGACAGCGTTCACTCTAGCAGGCATACTTTCAATCAGGTGCTAGAAGGTTTGGGGAATGGCAGCCCATTCTTCACGGACTGCGCAACTCAGGAGAGGTATCGATGTAGGTCGGTTAGGCCCGGCACGAAGTCGGTTCCAAAACATCCCAAAGGTGTTCTATAGGATTCAAGTCAGGACTATGTGCAGGCCAGTCCATTACAGGGATGTTATTGTCGTGTAACCACTCCGCCACAGCCCATGCAGTATGAAAAGGTGCTTGATCGTGTTGAAAGATGCAATCGCCATCCTCGAATTGTTCTTCAACAGTGGGAAGCAGGAAGGTGCTTAAAATATCAATGTAGGTCTGCGATGTGATCGTGCCACGCAAAACAACAAGGGGTGCATGCCCCCTCCAGGAAAAACACGACCGCACCATAACACCACCATCTTCGAATTTCACTGTTGGCACTACACACGCTGGCAGATGACGATCACCGGGCATTCGCCATACGCACACCCTGCCATCGGATCGCCACATTGTGTATCGTGATTCGTCACTCCACACAACGTTTTGCCACTGTTCAATCGTGTAATGTTGACGCTCCTTACACCAAGCGAGGCGTCGTTTGGCATTTTCCTGCTTTATGTGTGGCTTATGAGCAGCCACTCGACCATGGAATCTAAGGTTTCTCACCTCACGCCTAACTGTCATAGTACTTGGAGCGGATCCTGATGGTCTGGTTAGATGTCTGCCTATTACTCTTTACGACCCTCTTCAAATGTCGGCGGTCTCTGTCAGGCAACAGACGAGGTGAGCCTGTACGCTTTTGTGCTGTACATGTCCCTTCACGTGTCCACTTCACTATCACATCAGAAACAGTGGACCTAGGGATGTTTAGGAGTGTGGAAATCTCGCGTACAGACTTCTGACACAAGTGACCACGTTCACCTGACCACGTTCGAAGTCCGTGAGCGTCCCATTCTGCTGTTTCACGATGTCTAATGACTACTGAGGTCACGGATAATGAGTACCAGGCAGTAGGTGGCAGCAGAAGGCACGTAAGATGAAAAACTTATGTTTCTGGGGGTTTCCGGATACTTTTGATCACATAGTGTATTTATGTAGGTCGCAGTTCGGGAGCTGTCCCTCTCCAGTGTGTAACCATATTTAAACCAATTAAATATTATTACTTTCTCTACTACGTATAGTAGGCAGGGGAAATATTTCATTCCACCAAAAAATTCGATACCGAGATTTCTTCGGAATTGTTTTGAGGTCTCTTGAACCCCACAAAAAAGCACTTTTAGAAAAAGGTTCATGTGTGTGTGTGTGTATGTCTGTAAATAGTATAACTCAAAAAAGAACAAAAACTCAAATAAATACCAAATTTGGTTTTAATTTCAATATCTTCCAAAGATGCGACACAAAGGTTTTAAAGAAAAACCCCCACTTCAAACTTCCCTATACATGCAACATGTTTCGAAATCTTTTATTCTTTAATAAATAGCTTATAACGATTTTGCTTAAATTGCTATGTATTAAAGATATTTATCTACCTTAGTTACGTAATATCCATTTTACAACACTACAAAAACCGTTGTAAACCTATTCAATACCTCACTAGTTTCGTAAGGTGCTTCATTAGGCAACTAGTTTCGCAATGAAGCCTATATTATGCAACGATTTTCGTAATGTAACTCTTATCACGAAACTGACTGCGTATTGTGAACCATATATATTAGGAATTAAACTATGTATAACAGGATTGCTATATCTTCGTCAGACCACTTTTTTCAAAGTTTATTTAATTCACCTAGTACTCATGCACTTCTGTTTTAAATAAAAACCTAACAAACAAATCGTCTATCAAATCCCAGTGTGGTTTTTTTCAGTGATTCCTAATATTCTGAAATCAAAATGTAATTTACCAAAGTAAATAAAAAAATCTTATTACGTAACTAAAGTAGATAAAACGTTATACGATACACATATCGTAACTACATATTACAATATTCGTATCGTAAATTACCATTACATTATAGATGAAACGTATAATCTTGTATAACTGGTAAACGTTAAACGATGATAGACCAAAAGGTATTACACAAGACATGTAGATCTCTTTAAAACCCACAAATTATTTCAAATAACTTTTTTGTGGCATCAGCCATTTCGATTGGGGTAGAGAAAGGCATGTGAATGTAACACATCAGATTTTTTATGAGTGGTACTGCGAGACGTGGGGAAGTGTGTCATAAGGTCTGTGGTCACGAAGCGAATGCCTTGCTATACACGCTGCCTGTCTCAGTATCAAGGTTAGAGCGGGAGGAGGTGTGCATTAAAATGCAGTGTGTGTTGTTAGGTTACCATAGAGCGGGTCCCCTTTCAGACCCGTGCTGGGTAAACGTTGGAGGCACTACACTTCTGATGGCATGCAACACCCTTCCTCGCTTTATCACGATGTACGTTCACTGCAGCAAAAATCCTACGCGATGAATTCACACGATTTTCTCTACCCTCTGTGGTTTATTAGTGCGTATACAAACTATACTTACAAAATTTTATTTTGCTATTTACTTCATTTTATTTGAGATGAATCTTTCCGAAAATAGCTACGAGGGCAGTCCCAGAAGTACCCGACCTGACATACAGATAGTGGTTGTTGTTTCAAACAAATGGCTATGGTAGAAAGTACCACCCTTATAAAGCTTAAGTTTAAAGTTTGATGATGCTACGTTGTTTAGTAATTGTTTGGCAGTCATTAATAGTGAACTCTCTCAGCGAATTTGTAAACATGGATAAAACTGGTCATCGTTATGTGATACAATACTTTCGTTTAAAAGGCCTTAGTCCAACTAATATTAAAGCTGAGCTAGACTCTGCTCTGGGGAAGTCTGCTCCTTCGTTTACAACAGTAAAATATTGGGTGGCAGAGTTTAAGCGAGGCCGTACGAGCTGCCAAGACGAACATCGCAGTGGTCGACCAAATGAGGTGACTACGCCAGAAATTGTGAAGAAAATCCACAAAATGGTATTGGATGACCGTCACTGAAAGTGCGCGAGCTAGCAGACATCGTAGGCATTTCAAACAGTGGTGTACATCGCATACTAACTGAAAACGTAAACACGAGAAAGCTGTGCGCAAGATGGGTGCCGCGTTTACTCACAATGGAACAAAGCAGCGTCGTGAGGATGTTTCAGTCGAGTGTTTGGCGATGTTTCGCTGCCGTAAAGCCATGTTTTTGTGTCAATTCATAACCATGGATGAGACATGGATCCATCACTTTACACCTGAGACGAAGGAACAGTCAATACAGTAGACTGAAAGGGGAAATCGGCTCCAAAGAAGACGAAGGCAGTTCCATCTGAAGGTCATGGCGTCAGTGTTTTGGGATGCGCGTGGGATAATTTTCATTGAGTGCGAGTGCTATGCAAACTTATTGCAGCGTTTGAATGATGAAATCAAGCAAAAATGGCCTCATTTAGCGAAAAAGAACGTTCCGTTTCATCAGGACAACGCACCAGTTCACACATCCATTATCGCCATGGCCAAAATCAATGAGTTAAAGTTCGAATCGCTTCCTCATGCACCCCATTCGCCAGACTTAGCCCCCTCTGATTATTTTCTGTTTCCACAGTTGAAGAAATGGCTTGGTGGTAAAAGATTTGACAACTATGAACAGGTGAAGTTTGCAGTTGATGGCTATTTTACTGAACTCGACGGTCCTCACTATAAACAGGGTATCGAAGCTATTGAACATCGCTGGGAAAAGTGTATCAAGCTGGAAGGAGATTATGTAGAGAAATAAAGATGTTTTTTCCCAAAATTGTTTTGTTTTCTTTGTTAGGTCGGGTACTTCTGGGACAGCCCTTGTACATTGCATATTTGGTTATAGATACAAAGAGAACGGCGGTAGTCAAATGTTTAAGGAGCAACGGTGTGAGATTTACACCGACAGGTTTGCATTTCCGTATCTCCTACATTTTGGGATATATCACACTGAAATTTGAAACAGAATGTTTAATATTTATGTAATTTTGTTACATTTCTATTGTCTGATAACATCCAGGAGAAATTTTGCAATTTTCTCTTAAGAAAGGTAATCTACACTAAAAGGTTTACATTTAAGTGCAATAACCTTTTGGTAAATTATTTAAGCTATTTCCTGTGATTTTTTTTTTAATTTGATTAACTTTTTAATAACTACTTCCTAAAAACTTTAAACCATAAAAACGTTTACAGTAAAATTCTGTTGCACTTGGAACTAGTGTACCAAATTTGATTAAATACATCCAGCAGTTTTTGAGAAAACTGTACCTATATCGTGAAAATTTTAAATCACCCAGAAATCAGTTTGAATGTTATATGTATAATTGTTTAAACACGCTTCAAATAAAACTTCCCATATCCATTCCACTATTATTCTGTGCTGGGTCGTCTATCTCCTCCTGTTCTTGTCTCTTTCCTTTCTTGGGGGTCTTTGCTTTTGTGGCTTGTTTTGTTGCTTGTTATCTATTTCACGGCCAGAAATATACTGTTGGGAGAGTGTGGTTAGACCCACTGGGTGCTCTAGTCTAGCTCGCCTATGGATTCGGATGGGGTGGGGCCAGGTTAAATAATCGGTGGTATGGCATGCCTGGATGCTGAGGGGTTGGAGGAGGTTTTCGAAACATAAATAATATTGTATTTTGGGGTTCTTTGTTATAAACCATTTACGTTATTTAAAATAATGTACAATAAATAACAATGTAAACTCAAGCAAACACAGCTGGTGCATGTTTGGAAAAGGGGCGAGGCACAGTTGCACTTCCGATGTATGTAAAACTTTAAATGTGCTACAGGTGGAAAAACAAGCAAAAATATCCTTGAAAATGTGCTCATGTGTCTAATCTATCTAATAAAAATGTTAGAAGAAAATCCGTTTTATGACAAAATTCAGCCCCTATCTTCCTTTAAGAACTGGATGCAATATGCTGGTCTTAAAATTCCATACCGTTTCCATGACATATGAGAAACAACTGAAATCAGCAGGACTCGTTTTTACTTTCTCTACTACGTATAGTAAGCAGGGGAAGTATTGCATTCCACCCAAAAATTCCATACCAAATATACCAGAAATACATATTTTGAGGCCTCCTGAATCTTAAAAAAAGCATTTCTGGAAACATGTCCGTGTCTGTGAACAGCATAACTCAGAAACGAACAGTCGGATAAACACCAAACTTGGTATTTAGGTTCAGCATCTTCCAGAGATGCGACACGAAGGTTTTCAAGAAAATCCCCACCCCAGATTACCCTTTACATGGAACATTTATCGAAAATTTTAATTTTCTCAAAAATTGCTCTAATGGTTTTAATTAAAATATCATATGTTTAAGATATTTTTATGGCAAATGAAATGTATATCTCGAATTTTCTGGGAATGTCTCCAAAAGTATTCTTCATTGTGAACGACTTTTGCATAACTGGTAAATCATAAGCGATGGACAAACTTTTAGTACACAAAAAATGTAGATCGCGTTAAAATACACAATTTATGTCATATATTTTTTTTGTTGAGTGAACCATTTTCGAGATATTGCTTGTTATTCCCTTAAATTTTTCAATACTTATACATTTTCTCAAATGGGAATTCGTTATTCATATTTTTTATGTCCTGGACATGCAAAGAGAATGGAATGCTCCACATAGCAACCAGCTCTTAAAACATCTGACTTTCGCTTAAAGTCTACCAATTTCCCTTGCATCCACAAGAAAATTAGCAATAAGATTAACATCTCGATTAACATGAAGCATATGGAGATTAAGCGTTTGTAAAAATAGTTTGTACAAGAGTAGAGAAAGGCATGTGAGTGTAACACATCAGAAATATTTCCTGTAAATCTCGAAATCGAATTTTTGTGTGGTATGCAATACTTCTCTACCTACTATGTACATGGCCACTTAAGACTTGAAAAAGGTATAACTATGTATTTGAATATTCAAACCAACAACAAAGAATGCCTCGGAAATGGTTGACACAAAGAAATTCATTGATCCAAAATTGTGTGTTTTACGATTTACATGTTACACAAAAGTCATTCAGAGTGAGGAGGACTTCACAGGTGTTTCCAAAAAATTCAATATATATAGATTTGTCATGTACATAATATGTTAATCAAAATTGTTAGAGCCATTTTTGAGAAAATCAAAAGTAATGACACATCTTCCACGCAAAGCGTAGTTTGGGATGGGTGTATTTTCACAGAGGTATAGGTTATAGGTTTTCAACGGAGGTCTTCGCCCACTTCGACCTACAGAGCTCCATTGTGGACATCTACCACCCCCCAGGAGGAAGGGATGAAGTGAAGGAACCACATGAGGTCACAGAGCCACACAGAAGTCCACGCTCGCAGACTGTCCCACCGCTGGAACCGCCGAGAGAAACCTAGAAACACACTGAAAGGTGAGAAGGAATGTGTAATGAAACGTGGGGAACAATCCAACAAAGCATTCGCCTGCGACCCAGTGAAAACCACATAAAACCCATGGGTCAGATGGGCGGTCGCCGGGGATCGAACGCTGGACCTCCCGAATGCAAGTCACACACGTACAGCGATGCCACCTCCTTGGTAAGTTTGATATTTAACTGGATTTTCGTTTTTGAGTTTCACTGTCCACACACGAACTAT